>VTPC01001305.1:200785-234445 GCA_011009095.1 Ignelater luminosus
ACTTACTTAGTAAGGAAGCACCTGCCATGCTAGTAGAAACTGACCTACAACAACAAATTATCTACTAAACAAAAGTTTGAAAAACGTTTTAGGGTAGAGAAAAAAACTTTGTCAGGGTGCAAGAAACACTAGTTAGCCTCTGGATGCAAGTCTTGTGATTTTTGTGAGTGTAAACGAGCAGGCCTACTGTGCCCAGCAATGTGTATTACTAACAAGGGTAGGGCACAGTGAGTTCGTCGCCGATCTCGGTGAAATTTTTACTGGATATGTATTTTGCCGTTCGTCTAAATGGGCGCTTCTGGCCTAACAAAAAAATGTTATAGATCGGAAAATTGCTGAAACTGGCTTTCACAAAACTGGTGCTGCTCCAGCTGACCTAACCGATTTCTTATAGGTGCTTCTACATCGAAACATATTAGACCCGTGTATTGGGGTTTTTCAATATTACCCCCCCCCCCCCCCCCAGGAAAGCCAAAATAAATTCACAACAAAAAGCGAAACAGGCCTGGCACGGTGGATTTTATTCTGGCATTCCTGGGCCATTTGTACTTCATATCGTTATCATAATCATTATATTCAGTCGTGTTCTATTAACTATCGCTTAACGCATAGTGGAAACATGGGTGATGGTTGCAAAAAAAGTTGTTACGTTTAGTAAAGAAAGCAAAACTACACAATTTGAAATTAAACTTTTCGCTAGCGGAGTGAAGCAATGATTAACTCTTAGATTCATAGCAGAAAATAGTTTCTGAAGGCATGTACAAATAGAAAAAAAGAGGCAGACTGAAAGCAGTTGGAAAAGTCTAGAGACGGCTGTGTATTGCTTAAAACAAAATATGTATGTAGTTTGACTGCACGATTCTACCGGACTGCTCACAAGATTTGACTAGCCTTGTCTATGGTAGTAATTCAGCTGAAGCACTTTCTCATATAGTACACTATTTTTTGTCCAAATTCATCCAAAGCAGATAGAACGGTAAGTAATTTAGAACGAGCCAAGTGAGTGTTTTGCAGGTGTAAATGAACATAAGTGAGTGACAGCCTAGAATGTCAAAGCAACATTTTGTTTTTTGTGACCAATTGAGAATTCTCGAGAAGATTAACCTTAGAACAAAATAGCAGCGCGAAGACTGCTCCATAGTTTAAAATGAGACTGGAAGAGTTTATCTTTTGGTGGGTCACTTAAACCTTCTTTAAGTTGAATTTGATCATCTATTGCTCAAGCAAAGTCTTGAAACCGCCATGCAATAGCAAAGGCGAGTTTGCAAACTATATAATTATTTATTTTTGTGATGGAGAACTATTATTGCTTTCACAAATGATATCTATAAATTATGTTGATCCATACTAAAACAAAATTTTGATTTTTTTTCAAACATGGGTATTTGTAAAATTTTTAATTTTAATCGTTCAGGTCTTGCTGTTTTTGATACACCTTATTTTATTTTCATCATTCGCTTTAATTGCAAATAAATTATCAATATAGCGGTAAAACTATTGTCTACTCTATAATTCAAATTCTTTTCCCACATTGTGCATACATTTAGTTAAAGTGCAAATACCCTTAATCGAACAGTATCATTCAACAACAAAACATTCTTCTTATTACCCGCATCGTTCTTTCACAGCAACAGAAACTAATCATTGATAAAATTTTTACACATGTCTACCATAGAATTCAATCCACTTAAACGTTTCGTACAATTTTAGCCTCTATTCGAGAAGGAAATATGGTTTAAAAAATGTAACACTTTTTCTACATGCTTAAACCTTAATAACAAATAAATACCCGCACTTTTTGTTAATGATCTTGAACTTGTAGAAGCTATTCAATAACCCCTTGCTGTTGAGACAATGACATAATAATATAATGATAAGCTTCACCTATTTGATCCATGATGGCAGTGGAGCTATTGTCTTTGTAATCTCTTAGTATAGCGGAATAAAGAAGAGTTCGTTAAAAATCCCACGGTTGTAAAAATATTCGCAACCCTATCAAACTTAAAAAAAGTAAGAAAAGAAAAAATGTTTCACCTGTTAGAAAGATTTTATTTGTAAAGCTCTTTTCTAATCTACAAACAGGTTGTTCTGTAAAACCCTCCTTCTTCCTGGCGTCGTACAACAACCTTACACACCAATGACGTCATTTCATTCAAGAAAGCTTGCTTAAGAATTAGGGTGAATAGAAACTACCTTTTAAATGCTTTACCGACGTATCTATGACCTCACCATATGGTATAAATTATACACAAGCGACTCAGTGTTAGAAATATTCTATGTTTTTATGCAAAACCCTTCTTTATTTTTTTCTTCTATATTGCTTCATTAAACGAAATATTTGTCTTTTATAAGATCTAATATTAACAAAGTAAATACATCTTTAATATTCAATTGCTAGAAATTTAAATTGCCAAATACTTTTTCGACTTAGTAACAGGAACGGTCTAAATTCATTGTGTTGCTACCTATACACGTACCAACCAACAACACAATGAGTCCCGCAAAAATAATTTGCATATCTCGTAGCCAAGGATAAAGATGACAATATAAGGGTAATGTGTTTGTATGTGCATGTGTATAGGTGACATATAGGCGCACATACGTCACGGCATGTGTGCAAGTTTGTCGAGGGGTGCAACCCTCGCAGCTGCCAGGCACGTGGGTTCCCGTTAGGGCGCTCGTACATACACACAGACACACACCTGGCCCAATCACTCTCTGATTACACACAGACCATATATGCTTTACACTTTTACTTTTTTTTTGCTTTTGCTTTTCTAGTCTTTTGTTTCCTGCAACCTTGAATGGGTTTTGTTTTTTTAGTGCCGGATTCACTTTTATAGGTATAAGGGGCAACTAAAATGTAGCAGTAGGAGCTTTAATTAATTTAATTATTGTTCATTTTATTAAAAATCTGGAAGACTTTCACCCGAAATACTTTTTAAAATAATGGCAAAGGTTTTGTGTCTTTATTGTACTGACACTACAAAGTAGTCTAATTGGTTTTATTTGAGATAATCAGTAGTAGGTAATCTAATATTAGGCAAGAGTAAAAAAGAGACTAAAATAAAGTGTTAGTGATAACTAAAGTTGAAGAATAAATAAATAAAAGCAATGCCAAATATGTTTCTAAAATATCAACAGGATAATCTATAGGGAAAAAAGAAAGACAAGAATAAAAACAAAAGAAGAAATAAAAGCGCAATACAGTAACAAAGGAGCTAACTTCAAGTGATGATCGTGATGGAACAAATATACGTCTGCACATTTTTTTAAAAAAAAAAAAAAGGATTACTTTAAAACCAAGGAAAACAAAAACCGGGGGCAAAAATATATTTCCCCCCCCCCCCCCCGCAAGGTCCGCAAACATAATTTTGAGGCCCCTTAGTATTTCATGATGTACAATGATATTTAAAAAAAACTGCGCTTTATACTACATTGTATTTTGCGTCCACTATTTACGCCACTGATCAAAACACAATATAATGCTAAAGATTGAGTAATTTCATTGCCTGATGCAGGTTTGTTCCACCACGATTATGACTTAAAGTTAGCTCTTTCGTCACTCTATTGCCAGATTAAAAAGTTGATGAAGGGAATGTTTGAAACTCGCTAACAACCTTGAGATTTAGTCAAGCCACAGAGATTAAATAATGATAAAAGTACCGTGTTACAATAACCTTGCTCAAAAAGGAACAAAACAATTATGGCAATAGGAGTTTGACAAAAACAAACTTGGAGCTTAAAAGTACCATCAAAGATTGAGTAATTGCAAAATTTCTATACTGCAAGAAATACAAGAAAATCAGAAAGGAACAAATCAAGAGAAAAAAGAAAAAGAAGAAGAAAACACAAGTATAATTCTAACAAATCATTTACATACCTATAGGAAAAAAGAATAGGTTCCATAACACTACCCTATGAAACGGCATATTTGCACAAAATTCTTTACAATAGGCAACACTAAATTTATCTTATATTTTATTTATTACGTAAAAAAAATTTATTTTCGCTTTTTTTAGTACCCTGCTGTTCGTGCTTTGTAAGTAGAATTTTTTGACTGATTGTATCAAAAGTTTGTGATAAATCTAGTATTAATATTGCAATGGGTTTTATCACTGGACCAATATTCTCGTATATATTGTTCACAACGTTGCGTCGCATCGTTGGAGTTGGTTAGAATGCCGACACGTATTGTCATGCCAATTGATAAAAAGTAAATCAAGTTAGAAAACTTGAGTGTTGTAATCACAGAATAATTATGATATCACATATTTAATTTAAAACCATATTAAACAGTGATTTACTGTAATTCCGCAACAGCACTCTAGCATTGTTAGCTACATCGCTGTATCGGATTTTAACGTATGAGGCAACCACATACTCTAACAAGACCATGATTAACGGTTACAGCTAACGTCAACGTTGTCGAAGCTGCCTATGAATTTCCAAATCTAAAGATCTACAACATTTGTGACTGTTTCTGACGACATACTTCACTGTTGTGGCAACAGATATGTTCATCCTTTCAGTAGTTTTTAAATTTCCAGTAGAGGTCGCAACGATCGTGTCTTTTCAATCAGGGCTGTGCGGTAGATTTTTTCAGTATGGAGCGAGTCTTAGAAATTCCAAACCTTAAATGTTTTTTCTTTGAAATAACCTTCGACTATGATTTAAAAAAACTGCACAAAATGTACGACCACTATTTTTATTTAAAAAGGCGCTTAAGCCTACGTCTGCAGCGCTCAAACCAACGCCTCCAGCGCCAAAGCGAACGCCTGCAGCACTCAACTCAACGCCTGCAGCGCTCAAGCCAAGGGCTGTAGCGCTCAAGCCAAGGGCTGCAGCGCTCAAGCCTACGCCTGCAGCATTCAACTCAACGCCTGCCGCGCTCAAGCCAACACCTGTAGGTCTGACTCGAACGCCTGCAGCGCTCAAACCAACTCCTGCTGCGCTGAAACTACTTTAAAATAATGATATCAACTAACAACTATAACAATCTGTCACCCTTCTAACTTTAACCTTAGTAAATTCGTTAATTAGGGATGTGCAGTCTGGAGTGGCAGCTAATGTAGATTCAAAAGAAATTGCCGACAAGTTTTGCCTGGTTTATTGAACTTTTTTCGGCGAGTGCTTGCCTACGACGCACCTGCACCAGAAACCAAAATGAAAGGCTTACCACAAGCGCTTAAGCAGAGGCGTGCAATAAATTATAAATCTTATACATCAATATCAGAATAACAAAGACCAATAGAGAAAAGCGTTGCGTAAAGATTTTAAATTATTGAAAGGTTTAAATTGTATTTTGATTTCGCTGCTTATGCCGCTCCCTTATGGTGCAACTTGATGCGACAGCCTCTCTCTATCATAGCATCACACGGCCCTGTTTTCAATAGCCGATTTTGATAGAATTGAATATAATTAAGCTATAAGTTAGTTATGCTTGTGCTGAGTTATTCGCTCGGTGTACTCTTAAAGCTCTAGTCTACAAGGCAATCTATTGTTTTAACAATTGTGTATCCACATATAGTAACCGAAGTCTTTAGAGTGAAAGAAATCAATAAACAAAATCAGCTCTAGTTAACAACTTAGCAAGAAAATATCATGGCCAATTCTCATGTAAAAAGATCGTGAACCAAAAGTCTCATAACGAGCATATATCTCCTTAATAGTCAATTCTGAGAGAAAAGCAGAACGTAGCAAAAAGGTTAAAGTCGATTTTGCCATTCCTTACTATAAACATAATGTATAGATGTATCCTTCTCTCTCTCTTATAAGTTCCTCACCTAATTTGCAAATAACAAAATATCGCTTGTAATATCTTATTTAAAAGACGTTTCAATTCTCTTTACAATAGTACGTAGTTTATGAAAAATCGAAGAAAGCAAATGAATTTATTGCAATTTGTTTGTCCAAACTGAAACTATCTAAAATGAATTTTATTTACACGGATGGTGTAACAATCTTAGAAATCACATGTGTTCAACTAAGAGAGAAAGAATATCGTGGTATGGTAGGCATAGGTTTTGGACACCAAATCTGGATTATCGTGAGGGCATTTTTTCTAGCCTTATGTAATCTTTACTCTTCAGAAATTCCAAGTATAAACCAGTAATTGATAAAAGTTTTGCACGTAGGATTCTGAGTGCTTGGAAAAAAGCAGATTGAAATGCTCTCACTAGATCTAGAAATCAAACCGCATGCTGTTGTGCAATATCTAGATAACAACTAAGGATGTGTTGTAGTAATGGCTGATGTTGATAGTTGGAAGGATATTTGTAGTAAGCTCAAGAGTTCAGCAACCTTTACTCTATACTATGATAGAAAACGTTCTAAATTCCTTGACCGAATTAACAGAAGGACTGTGTTTTTGACATATTGGCGCGTTATCTTGAATATTGCCCTACATGCTTTCTGAGTAGACCATAATGCACACGAAAAAGAAAAGAATCAGTGAATATTTTAGAAAGTTTAAAAATTTAAAAGTTTCTAAGAAACTTCTCATGCCAGACAAAGAAATGTTCGGTATCTAAAAGTAGCGTAAGAAACTGTTTGAAGCTTAACCTTTATGGCGTCCATGCATATGAGAATTCAAAGTCTGTGTACTGAAATTGAAACTATATTAATAATAATTCATAAATAAAAAGTACGCATTATTACTCTTCTTGCGCTTGAAGATAATTACAACGATCTTCCAGATTTTGGAAAAATTATCACTTTGGTTTTTACTGTTCTTTGTTCTGGACTGAACTCTACTATACTCAACTGTAAACTGCTTTACCTAAGAAGTATTTATACAAGCCCGATATATTCCGGTATATTGGGAGAACGTTCGAGACGTATCCGCGGGTATTGTACTTCGAGAACATTATACCTGTTCGGGAGGGACATGGACCACTTAATAGAAATTTAACATACTTGGGGTAATCGTAAGGCTGTAGCATACTTGCTACAATATAGAATACAGCTTATGGTAATATTATGCAAATTTAATAGCAATTTGTAGATTCGTCTAAGAAGGAATTATTCCTACAACCGTTCCTTAACATCTACCGTTACATGGTTGTTTTTGATTAATGCAGTTCTCCGTCGTTAAATCAACAGTTTACTACTGTAGACTAGATAATAAAACTGGCTTTGCCTATTTTGATTGTAATTTTAAAGAATCTTCAATCAATTTTGTACAAAACTGTTTATTTTATTTGCATTTCCTTAAGTTTCTTGAAATAAGCAACACATTCGTCTTTCATTTGTTTAAACTTGTTGAGCAATAGTTAGTTCAATGTAAACATACTTGCTCAACAAATGAAGTGATACACTTAGAATTTGAGTCTATTAGCTAAAGTCAATGTACGAATTCATTTCAATAATTCAAATCCTACTAGTTTCCTCAATAATGTAGTAGCAGTATGCACTACGACAGATTTTCAATTTGTGTTCTCTTAGATTGGTACAGGGCAATAACCAAGTCTACTCTTTTTAATGATATCATAATGACTGTAACTTCTCTGACAATTCTTCCTCTACATATTGTTTTTGTTTCTTGTTCTGCTGTTTTTATTTCTGAAGATTTGAAGATTTTGACGATAAAAATCTTTTAGAGATCAGTATATACAAAATTTTTTCTTTAAATAAAGCATACTTTACACTGCATACCGGAAGGCAAATCAAAATTGTTTTTTCTTCTGTCTAAACTATCGCAGTTATCAAAATCGAACAAGAGACAAAAGATGCCCGAAATAAGAATGCGTGTGAATAATTGACTTTTGACCACTTACAAAACACCCACAAGCAGAAAACTGATGTCAGAAAATCCCTTTTTCCAGTACACATTTACATCTCAAATTTAATTCCAATTGCTAAAAGCGTTCTTTAGTTATTTAAAAAAGAAGAATACTTTCAAGATCTTTGACGTCCGGTAGTGCCTTAACGGAGAAATTTTAGATAAAGGTAAGTGTGGTTAAATCATCCTATTTTGGTCTGAGAAATATGTGGTAAGGGATACCCTGTAGAATACCAAGAGAAAGTGATAGAGCTTCAGTGCATGTTTTCAGCTAATATGAGAGGAATGTTATCAAGCAAGTCAACGTAAAAATACCGCCGTAGGCGGCTGGCTCCTTAGAGGACTTAACCTCTCTTAAGCCTGGATAATGAGGAATGTTGGGGATGAGAAAGTCGACGGAGCAGTACGTCGGAAAAGGAAGTTGGTGGTTGTCGTTGTCAAGTCATGTCATGTCACGCACCAAGCAGCCCGCAAGCACGCCCACGGGGTCGAAGGAGGGTGGCGACGGAGGAGCAGGCCGGAAACAGGTCCTCCGCAATCCCCGCCGGTGTTGATGTCGATGGCCCAGGTTGGTTGGCATACCCGAGGACGGCCAGCGAGCCGTCGCACAGAGACGACGAGGAGTTCGACGCGACGGTTCTTTTCAGAACGGTGTTGGAGTTGTGTAATGAGAAGTGTGAGAGTGTGTATATGTTAGTGTAGTGTTGTGTGGGTGTCTAGGTGTGTATGGTGTGCCGTGGACTGGTGCAGAAGCTGTTCCGGCATTTGCCTTCACCGCTGAGGGAACCACGGAAAACCTCAACGAGAACAGGTGGATCCTCTGGCGAACTGTAACAGAAGGAGAGAGCGCAGAAACGTTTGTTCAGTTTATAGGCGGGGGAGTAGTAGAGGAAATGTGGGGTTTTTGGGATGTTAACGTAGGGCAATGGGGATGTTGTCGAGAGCATCCTCCAGATCGGGGGTTAAAAAGCTGGCGTTGCCAAGGTACTTGGCGGGAGGGAACTTAAATTTATATGTGGTGTGGCGTGGTTGATAACCAGTTGGCGTGGAAAGGATGTCGATAGGTGTCTGGTGGTTCTGGTCTATGGCCCGATGAACGTATCGACCTTGGAGGGCGGCAAGGCGGGCGTCAATGGGGGGGAATGGAATGTTATCACAACCAGCTCACTATTTATACTCAAACCCATCAAGAAATCTCTTTTACCTCGTCTTTTGTGAAATTGCATCATTTAAATTACTAATTGAGATGTTACTTTTGTTTAAAGTATATTATTGTTGCTGTTCTCGTGTGTACTTGGTATAAACCGAATTATAAAGTATATCGAGAAAAAGTCACAAATATTATTTAATAACTAAAGATTAAAAACACTTTAATTTTAATAGATTAACTTTACATATTAAATATGAGCAGTATAGATACATTCTAAAAATGTACGTACTTTTGCGTAACATATTTTTATAGCAGCGTGAGTTGAAAAGATCAAAAGCCGAACGTAATGAAGTCCACCTATGTATGTACAAAAAGTAAAACTAAGGGATGATATAAAAGCACAGCAGGAAATGAATATCCTAGCTGTGGGAGACGGAACAGCTTTGCAAAATAATGATATTACATTTATAGTTCAATGCTGGACAATTCCCTCCGAATTCCTTTCATTGTCGTATCGTAATCGTAGATAACTGTGAAATGTGCAGAAAGACTCTAAGTATTAATTTGAAAAATACTATTAATATGGTCAGATTTTAGTTAATTGACATGTTGCTTTCCAATCTGTATCTAATTACAAAACTGCTTAGTACACGCAGTATAATATCATCAATTTACAATACATAAATATCATTTTGATCAACCTAAATATGATTCCTAACTTTTTAAAATATTTTATACGTTTAATATCCGTTTAAATAATGCGATTACTAAAATCCGTTAAAATTCCGCGAATATGTACTGCATTAAATATGAAAATTAATAACGGTGCGAAAAGCAGACAAAGTGTGCGAAATTATTCATATAGCAAAATTGCCGCTGCATGCATATATTATAAAATAGACTAGTTTAGAGTCGATGCTCGTTAATAATATCTTAAAACAAATGACGATCCGATTTTCACGTCAAATCGTTTATGAATTTTGCATTAACCTGAAGCTTCGACGATTTGTCGCTTAGTTAAAAATACCGAGTTCCCGTAATACAACCGATAATTATTTACTGCGAGGTTAGCAAATCGCCAATAAAATTTCTAAAATACAGTGAATAATCTGTTTAGCAAATTAATAAAATATGTAACATTCGGAAAGGAGGTTTAATACTATCCACAAATTATTAATGAAAGTTGATGTCCCAATTTCTTTTTGATAAAAATCAAACGTTAATCAAAAATTTAATAAAACTTTACATGAAAATTTTTAATATTTATTAGTTATTTTACAATTTCCTTTTTGCGCACTTGTTATTTAATAAACACGGGACTTAATTTTCATTAAAAAGGTACGAACGAACGAAATTAACTTGTAAGAGGGTAATTAAATTCCGTCTTTGAATTTTAAAGACTAGCAAAAAGTTAATATTCATTTTTACAGGTTTTATTAGTATTGTAATCTAAAAGGCTATTTTAAAACGTGTTACACAGCAAGAAAAGATATAGATTTATCGAAATAAAACAGATTTTCAGTAAATATCTGAATTGTTATGCGGCGTTTGCATGATGTGTATGGTTTGTAGATTCTAGAATCGGCACCTCACTTACAAAAATATCTGCTTAAAACAAAAATATTTATTATAATGGTATTCAGAAATACAACTAATAAACATGTTATTTTTCCTGACTTCGAAGCAGAAAGTGATACATTAAATACGGTTTAGTAGGCGTGAAAGTGAAAAATTTCATACATGTATCAAAAACATCTTTTGTTTTTACTTTCTGTACTAGTGAGGTATTATAGTGCACGGTGCAAGAGATGATATCGTGGTGCAAATTCAGGCACCTTATTAAATCACAAGATATTTCAAAATGCTTCGTGGAGAGCACACATATACGTGATTTATGTACTTATATACATTAAGGGTAACCTAAGAATTTAAGTTTTTGGAAAAACAGTTTCACAAGTATTCTTTTAGTTTTAAGTAATTGAAACGTTAGAAAACTCGTTTATTAAAAAATAAAATTCTAAGCTAAGTAATTCGTTATACAGGGTGTCCCGCGACTCGACTGCCATAGCTTAAAGATGTGTTTCTTGGGTAATTTCAAGTCGAAAATGCCTAATGCATATATGTCCAAAACTCAGTAGTAAAGGAGTTATAGGAGATAGCATTTTCCATAAAAAAATGGTTTGGTTAATATTATTATGCATTGTTACTGTTTAAAATTAATGCAGGAAGTAGGCTGGTGAATAGTTTTGTTACATTGTCATAACAATTGATTCTCGTTTGACGTTTATCTTGCATTATTTTTGCCAGTTTAATAAAGACTAAAATCGCTTCCTTTAAAATAGAATGTATTCAAACGATAAAGACTAAAATCGCTTGCACTAAAATATAATACATTAAAACCATAAGGACCAAAATCTATTTCTTTAAAACAGAATATACTAAAACCATAAAGACCAAAATCGCTTCCTTTAAAATGGAATATATGAAAACCATAAGAACTAAAAGCGCTTGCTTTAAAATACAATTGAATAAAACCATAAGGACTAAAATCGCTTTCTTTAAAATAAAATGTATTAAAACCATAGAGACCTAAATTGCTTCCTTTAAAATAGAATATACTTAAACCATAAAGACCAAAATCGCTCCTTTTAAAATAGAATGTATTAAAACGATAAAAACTAAAATCGGTTGAACTAAAATAGAATATATTAACACCATACGGACCAAAATCAATTTTTTTAAAATAGAATGTATTAAAACCATAAGGACCAAAATCGATTTCTTTAAAATAGAATATACTAAAACAATAGAGACCAAAATTGCTTCCTTTAAAATGAAATGTATTAAAACCATAAGAACTAAAATCACTTCCTTTAAAATAGAATGTATTGAAACCATAGGGACCTAAACCGCTTGCAATAAAATGGAATTATTAAAACCATAAAGACCAAAATTCTTTAAAATAGAATATATTAAGGACATAAAGACTAAAATTACAATTTACAATACAATGCATTAAAAGCATAAGAAGTAAAATCGCTTGCTTTAAAATACAATATATTTAAACCATAAGCACTAGAACTGCTTCCTTCAGAATACAGTATATTAAAACCATAAGAACCAAAATTGCTTGCTTTAAAATACAATGTATTAAAACCATCAGGATTAAAATCAATTGCTTTAAAAAAGAATATACTACAATCATAAAGACCAAAATCGTACCTTTAAAATAGAATATATTAAACAAACCAGGGCGTTGGTCGGGTGGTCGGGCAGACCTAATCGCATCTGAGAAAACGGGCGTTCAAATCTCGCCGAGCGCCTTTTTTATATTTGTTTTTCCAAATTTTTACTTCACCCTTGTTTTTTTGTAATAATTAACAACAACAACAATTACTAATAAAAAACTTAAATACAGTTGTTATAGTTACAACAAGCAAATCAACATACCTAGAAAGAAAAAAAGTTTCAATTTTACATCAGACTGATTTTTTGTTGATTTGCTTATTATATAATTATAACAATAATTATTCTAAAACTACTGCCTCCCTCCTTGTCACTTTCCAAGTTCGTCACGTAAACAACTATAAAAGCTCAGGTTTAGAATCTTAATAATCTTAATTCTCCGTTATCGCTCTTGTAATGATGCAAATAACTTTCGATTGTCTATTCCGTTTTATTAATTTTGATGAACACCTGTTGGCTAGATTGATTGAGTAGATTTACAAATATCATCTATGCAAGCAAATTCGATAACTTATAATTTCAAATTAAATAGAATACTGTAATATTTATAATACTCCGATGTTAAAATAAACTTATCAGGCAACCAAATTCAGAGGATTCTTTACTGCAATACATTGAATCTTAGGATGGAAAGCTTGAGAAGTCTGAATACGTCAATTCAACCACTGTGGCACAGAGACCACTACAATATATACTCATATAAAATCTGCCTCTAGGCAAATGCGTCGGACCTGATAATCAATATAATGTTGTTACAAAATTGACGGAAAGTGGTGTTAATCCCTTAAACGAAGCTTGTAGAGGGCACGACGCCACATAGCGAAAGAATATTTGAAATGAACAAGGAAATTTTAAAAAATAGTTTTTTTAAGGGTCGCTTATTGAACAACGTATCAGCAGCACTCGAGAAACCAAAACCAATCTATGAGATAAATAAACACCCACGTAGATAACGGTGTTAATGCCTTCTCCAACTACACAGCTAAATCAAGACGAAGGCTTGTTGCATTAAATAATTTTGCTTATACACATTGCAGATTGATCTAAACGTATTGTCAGATAGAGAAGATCATTTTAATGTTTTCTTTGAAGTTTTAGTGATAGGTGTGTCAAAGCAAGTTCAAGTAACCTCTGAGAGGGTGTAGAAATGAACGATTTTTGAGCAACTTCAAAAAAGCTTTAATCATTTTCTTACAGTAATTTAAGATCTCATCTCTCAACTTTGAACATTGCTCTTACTTTTAAGTGCGACAAGAAAAAACAACAAAGCTATCCATCCTTTGAATTTACAGGCAAATCTTTAGAAATCACTAATGACTTAATTTTTATAGTGTGTTCAAGTATGGAAAGAAGAAATAATAAAAATAAAATTAACACCCTCGATTCCTTTATTCTTAAGAAGAAAATAATAAATGATACAGTACGTGTAATACTTAATCAATAAACTCAAGAACCTCAGGTGATGTTGATTTTAATACTGATATTTCTAATTATGTAAACTGTAACGTCAGTAAAAAAAGTCCAAATGATATATTACAAAATATATGAAGCCCGGATCCTAATTTTAAATTTCCATCAAGTGGAAAAAAAATTTAAAATTTAACTTTCATTGGTTGAATCGATGGAAAAAGATGATGATACTTATTGCAAGTTCTGTTTGTTTGCTACGGAAACATCAGGGACTGGAGGACATCAAGTTCTTGGAAAATTAGTTAAAAAAGAATTAGAAACTGGAAAACGCCCTTGAAGTATTTGCAGGTCACGAGTCAACTGATTATCACACCTTTAGTGTAACTAAATTTCAAAATATAGGACTAATCGAAGAAATGAAGCAAGATCCAATACATTACCAACTCGATTTAGCCTCAAAACACAGAATTGAAGAAAACAGAAAAAGAATTTCACCTATTTTAGACACTATAATTCTATGTGGACATCAGTGTATTTCTTTGAGAGGGCATCGAGATTCTGGCCCTATAGATTCTAATATAGATCCAATAGAAATGACGGAAATTTTAAAGCGATACTAAGGTCAAAATTAAGATCTGGAGATGAAATCCTCAAACTTCACTTGGAGTCCATGTCCAAAACAGCTACATATCTGAGTGATAAGACTCAAAATGAAATAATTAATGCATGCGGAGATATTATAACTAAAAAAATAGTTAACACGATTAATGAGGCGAAGTTTTCTCTGTCCTAGCTGACGAAGCAACGGATATTTCGTATATTGAACAGTTTTCTTTATGTTTTCGCTTTTATAATTTAACTACTATGAAAATTGAAGAGAACTTTTTGAAGTTTGTGCCTGTTACAAATTTAACCGGTCAAAGCTTAGCCAATGTCTAATTACTACATTAGAAGGTCTAAATATTAACAGCAACTTTATGGTAGGACAAGGCTATGATGGCGCCTCTTCAATGAGCGAAGCATTTCATGGGGTGCAAGCCTATATTCGCGCAAAATATAGTTCGGCTATTTATATTCATTGTGCATCTCACTCTTTAAATTTGGCAATTTCTGATGCGTGCACAGTGCCGCAAGTACGAAATAGTATGGCAACTTTATCAAAATTGTGCAATTTTTTTAGAACTCTAAAAAGATAAAATGTATTTGCCACAGAAATTGAAAAAGTCAGTTCAGACTCAAAAACCAAAAATTGAAACAACTATGCCATACCAGATGGTATGGTATGGTATGGTATGGTATGAGACACGACTCAATATTTTTTGGAAATGCAAGAAGTTGCAGTAGGAAGCTTAGAAATTATACAAAACTAGAATGACAGAGATGCTTCTTCAGACAGTTTTGTATTAATAAAGTCTGTTATTACAACAGAATTTCAGATTACCCTACAAGTGCTTGCAAAAGTTGTTTCAATTACTTTGCCCTTGTGCAAATTATTGCAGACAATAAATATTGACCTCAGTCAGGCAATCTTATTAGCAAAAAATGTAAGAAATACATTAGTTGATATGCAACAAAATGCAGTCCAAGAATTTAAAAAAATATTTGAGGCTGCGCAATCTTCATGTGAAAAATATGGAGTTTAAATATCAGTGCCTCGAGTAACATCAAGACAGACGAAGAGAGATAATGTGCCACATTCAACACCTGAAGAATACTTTAGACGGACAATTTTTGTGCCATTTGTTGATTCGTTCATTTTACATCTGGATGAGCGGTTATTAAGCCATGACCAAATCTTAAAAAGCTTTGCTGTGATAATCCCATCCGAGAACAAAAACCAAGAGGTGAATGAAGTAGCATTGCGTCAACTATATGCTGCATATGAGCATCTCTTAGATGCCGAGTCGTTTGAGATTGTTTTGGGTGAGGTAAAACTGTGGTATACAGTTTGGAAAGAAAATAACAAGACACCTAAGACTGCAATGGATGCATTGGCATTTCTATTACAGAATAATACAAAACTTTTTTTAAATGTTGAGGCACTGTTTGTTTGCCTTTAAATCGGGATTAATGTTGGCGTCTCACAACAACCTGTATAACTAGCAGAATATAACAGATTCAGTTATACATTGGATCAACCAAGAAAATCTTTTTACTCTAAGGCCTTCATTCGAGATCCCCCACCTAACAGTAGTGAAGACTTACTGGAAAGTAACACACTCCGTAAACTTTATGGAGAAGAAGAGGGAATTTTAGTTCGCTGATCGTTAACACAAAGCACAGCAAGGGTGCCAGCTAACTTCAATAAAAAGAAGTTTTCGGATTACTTGTAAGTTAAAACAAAAATTTTGAACTTTTAATCCAACGATAATGATATCAAGAAATCATGAAACTCTTATAGCTGTGAGAAATTGCTCACGTATTTGGTATCCACAGTTATGCTTTGTTATACCATACTTTTAGGATACCTCGATATACCCATTATGTAGGAAACTTTTAGTAGGATACAAGCATTCATAAAAAGCACGAAACGTATTAAAATGTACAAAGTCAGCATTTAAGCGAGTGAAAATGCAAGCATGATCATGACGAAAAAACAAACAAAATTTTTGAATTTCAATTATTTCGAAAGGTTATCGAGATATCGAAATACCGATTATGTATCTGTAATCAGAAGTATATTCTAAGTCGATTTCATATATAACATGTCCTGTAAAGTTCGGGGAACATGATAACAGACCAACAGACAGACAATGTCGAAAAATTGCCGTTTTTGATATCGATATTCTCGAAAATTATTCGAGATATCGAAATACCGATTATGTATCTGTAATTAGGAAAAAATTCTAAGTTGATTTCATATTTAACATATCCTGTAAAGTTACGGGAACATGCCAACAGACCAACAAACAGACAGACGGAATATAGGAATTCAGATACAAAATTTTTTAAATTTAGTCAAATATAACTAACAGACCAACAATAAATTCACGAAAGTATAGAATCAGACAGTTTTGTGAAAGAAAATAATTATCTTTACAAACCTCCAAATTGTCTAGATTGCATAATTTATATATAAATTCAATTTTGGCACAAAATCATTTAAATAATACATCGAACAATAATTGATTTAGTTAGATTAGACAGTTTTCACCACAAAAGGACAATTTCCAAACTCATGGATTGGCAAATATAAATTTCGATTGCGTTCCTGGTACGATTGGAAAACATTAGTCCACAGAATGGTCCATAAAAGCTTTGACCACACCCAAGAGAAAACAAAACTAACACGCTTGTCTTGCTACTTCAGTATTCAGCAACAAACTCGCATTCGCACGGTCAACATCCGTGCTCGTTGCAACTCTAAATCACGTTTCCACGTCAAGTTAGGAACAATTCTGTGCGAGCTACATCAAGTCACTTTTATTTGGAATAACATATATTTTCTTGTAACGTAAAGATAAAAGGAGAAAGAGAGAGAGAGAGAGAGAAAGCTTTTCCGTGTGTAAATTGATGTTTGTGTAAGAGCAGTAATCACGATGATGCGATGTCAATAAAAATGTCCCTGATTGGTTGACATGTGAACAATTGGCGCATGTCAACCAATCAGGAACGTTTGTATTGACATCGCGTCATCGTGATTACTGCTCCTAGACACAAGCAATGTTTTGCGACGTTGAAAGAAAGGAATATCTTATGTATATCAAAAATATTGAAATTCTACGGAATGTCACATCTCTTTCTTTAAAATATCGTCTGATTTCTAGTTCATGTCCTTTTTGATTTTTTCATTCAATATATTTCAATAATAATAATAATATTTATTTACTGTAATTACATATGTTTGAATTATAAAAAGGTTATAACTGGCATTATTAAGATGATGCGCCATAGGGGTCGTCCATTAATCACGTGAGGTTTTTAAACCCCCTTTTTACACCCTCCCTCCCCCTGGTAATACGTGGCGAGGTTCTAAGCTACCCCACTCCTCACCTATCTAACATCACGTGCATTTTTTTTGTTAAAAAAAACTCAAATATTTTCCGAATATTTTTTAATGAAAAATACAATAAAAAAACAGCACATATTAATTTAAAAAGCAGTGTCCTCAGACCATGGGTTTACTTGACTATTTTCGACACTGACAAATGGAGAAGCATCTTGAAGCTCAACTGTAGGTATTTCATTTTAAAGATCGACATCGTCCTCATCGAGCCACTCGACGTTATCATTTTCGCGCACCACGCATAAAACCTCCCTAGATTTAGAGAGCGAGCGCCGCGTAACGATGCGTATAGGACGAATATTAGACACTGCACTATCATCGCTCTGTTCCTTGCTTTGTTCCTTTCGGTAGTGAAGAGACTACCTGTGTGTCTGAGCATTTTTCTTTGTGCAAAAATACAGTCCACACTGCTTGCATGTTCTTCCCACAAGCTGGTGACGTTCATCCTTCAGGCTAAGACGACTGGAGAATCGAATACGGAGGTGGCAGGAAGCGTTCGGAAAGAACAAGTCGACGAAATCGATCAAATTTGACAGTGGCAAAGGGAATACGATCTCAGAGATCGACCACGTCAATTGCGCGTTGCTTGTCATACGGCAGCTCACAACAAGGCATTCTTGGGCATGGTTGCGCGAAAATATACACGTGATATGTAACAACAACCCCCCTCCCCCATTGTGATTAATAGTGATGTTATCCAAAGTCCCTCCTCTCCTATTTGGATCTCACGTGATTAATGGGCAACCCCATAGTAAACGAACGCATAATTTCGCTGAGTTGCATTATCTTAGGTGCATCAGCAACATGTAACATATAACAGTTAACGTATGTCTAATTAGATTGCGTTTTACATTATGATGTGTCATAATTATTTTAGATGAAGCATATTTAGGAACACAGAAAGTGAAATGATATACATTTGTTATTTACCATTATAAAAAATATAACTGCATATATGCCAATTTATAGAAATTTTTTTATCATTAAAAATGCTGAGATAATCTGCAGATGTTAATAAAATGTTTTTTTAAAAAAAAATTCAATGATTTTAACATTATGGAATGTTCTTACGTCCTTTTGTTTTTGCAGGTCACATTTATACTTAAATAAAAGGCGGGTCACATTTGAGAGGAAATAAGTAAAGTGTAAAAAGAAAAGTTGGAAAGGCAATCAATTAGTAAAAGTGATTTAGAAGTAGTAAATTAAATTTAAGTTTTTGTAATCTGTTTTCGTGAAAAAGTAGTCATAATTTTTGTGCTTATAATAAAATATAATTATAATAAAAGTTCTGTAACTATATTTCTATTAAAAAAATATTTCATTACACATTTGGTTTGCAAAAGTAAATCATCTGAATAACAAATCAATAAGTGAACTATTGACACACTTGAGACAAATAAGTCACAATTATAACGGCAAATTCTAAATTTCATTCCCTAGCATTTAACGTATCTGGCGTGCTAACGTTTGAGATTTTTAATTGTATTTTTGATTCTGCACTTTTCTGACCACATAGCACTGGAATATAGTTTAGAGTAAGAAAGAATTCAGCAGATGCTGATCTTCACAACTTCCACCCTCTTTTGGATGTGAGCGAGCTGTGACTATGAGTTTGAATATGTTGACGCGGCCACTTTTCTGAATACTGACCGCGTCCAACTCGACTTAATTTTGAAGACCGGCGAACCAGCCTTCCATATTTATTTTAGCCTTTCAATTTAACTTTTTCAAAAACATAAATCTTGTTGATTCTAAGTATTAGAAAACATAAATTGTAATACAAATTCAAAAAGTGAAACGTTAGAACACAAATACGTACTTATCAGAAGAAAATGAAAATAGTTTTCACGTTTTCACTTTAGAATTATTAAATGTTTACTGTTGGTCTACGTATAGTGTAGAATTCATCTTCTCTAAACATGCATTTTGTATTTGATTAGCGATCGATGAAATTAGATACATTTACGATAGCCTAAGGACAATAGCTAGTTACATTATAATATCAAATTGCAAAACATAAACTTCACGTCGCTGTTTCGATATTCGGAAAATATCTCTCGGTATTTTCCAGTTAAACATTATCAAGGTAATAGATTCAGACTCATAGTAGTAATGATTTTCTATTGTCGGGTCGTTATTGTAATAGATTTTTGTTGACAATATATTATAATAATATGAAATACATGTGGTAGGTATCCCCACATTTTACAATTGTAAAAATTTCTATAGGCACGTGCTACGTAGATGGTAGCAGTATGCACGTGTGTACTATTCTGAACTCTTCCTTTGTTAAATACAAAACGATTTCTCTGAATTCATAACTAATACTTTTGAAATATGTTATGCGCGCTTTCCATTGTTACACTGAAAATTTCTAACCATTTCGTTGCGTTTGAAATTTTAAAATAACTTTTATTACCTTCTTCTTTTCTAAAAACCGTTAAATGTCAGTGACAGAAAACAATGAGACATTAAAGATCAAATATTGAAGATTATTCGGATTTTCAACTTCGGATAAATTGCTTGAATTTATATTACATCTTTCCATATTACAACTGAACTTACTTGACTATAAATATTACAATAGAATTTTTACAAAAGAAAAACAATTAATTTCGAACGTCTTATTTCTCTAAATATTTCAAAACTCAAAATGGTCAGATAATTTTTATTTATATATCTATTGGCATTTAAGTATACCTTACAACTAGCCACTCAAGCGTTACTTAATTTTAATTCAACATAATGTACACAACCATTTTCTGTATACAACTGTACATTCCGTTCAATTAAAGTATGTAAAAGTAAATAGCATCCTCGTTATCTTTCTTTTAATTTTCTTTCATTGTTCATTTGCATAGACTTACAAAACAATCATTCCCAGAAAGTATCTTTCTTTAGCAAATTGGCTTGCTTGTTCATTATTCCGCATGGTCAACAAAAAAGTTCATGGTAGTTTATGTTCGTCCAGCGTCAATTCCCTACACCGTTTTCACTCAGGTTTTTCGTGGTATTATTTAGAAATCTCCACAAAATTAAACTACTTCCTATCTCATTTTTACCATCACCCTTGCTTAAGGTTCAATTCTTGACGGAAGAGAAATCTTCCAGGTTCTAAACCAGGAAACTGAGACACGTCGACTTTCCACTTTCATGGAAGTTTTTTATTTATTTTCTTTTTTTAGATCATGATTTGCATAAAAATTAGTTACTGTGAATGTGAATTTTCAGAACATTTTGAGTCGTTCAACCAGTAAGTTTAACTTGCACCCTATTCATTAGAATAGCCTATATCCCTCAATAAAATCAAAGAACACAAAAATAAAAGAAAAAGCTATTGCAAAAGAAAATGTCGTTGAATCCCTAAATATTTGATAATGTCATTCTGTAGCAACATGATTCAATTTATATTTAATATTCCATGATGAATCTGGTGACATTTACGTGTTGTATCAATAACGGAATAGTAAAACAATCATCGGATGTCCTTATAATATGTATGTAATATTCATTACCTTAAAAAATATGTAAATTGCAAATTCCAATCCAATAAGATTATAAATTGATTTTAAAGTACTTAAAGATTCAATCTGCTGGAATCTTTCGCCCCTTGAGTAACACCAATATGCATAAATAAATATTAATGGCATTTTTATCAATTCTCTCAGAAAATAACTAATACACGTTACCTTAGTTGTAATTACGAATGTTGCGAGCATATCTTTAATGTGATACAGTCTAATGACGAACATTTGCATCTGACAGTTTCTTTCTTTTATTTAGGAAAATTAGAAAGCATTCCATTGTGTGATCACCGCTTGGGGTATCATTAACAAGCAATTCATTATTGCATAGTGTAACTCCCTTCATTTCTTATCGATCTTAGTATTTCAATAATGATACATACTACTCAAGTACTGTTTACAATTTTTTTTATAAATGAGATGATGTAATGAGGATAAAATATAGTTTTCTCTAAAACGTATAACGTGAAACTAATCAAAACTTCTGGTTTAAGACATTGACCTTAATTTCACTCTTGTTATCTACCACTTTTTTTAATTTAGCCTCTTCTAATGTGTTTTAATTTTTTTTTGGCAGTCACAGACTTTTGATAAATGTATCTGGAGTCGATTCTTCCGTGTAACACAGCTATGTTCAAATATAAGCAAGCCAATTAAATCAAATAGACAGATATAAAGGTCATATCCCCAGCATGGAATCGGAAAAAAATTCTTCGAGTCTGGAATCGAAATTTATAAAAATAAAACCCAATTATATACGGCATGGAACAAAGAGGGAACAATTATCTGTAAATTACGTTTGTTCTAATGACTATGAGTTATGACTATCAAAATGAGAGATAGACAAACTTGATCTCAGGGATCAAACTGGTTAAAGGCAAATCTATCAGTAAAGACAGACTTGCGATTATTGAGCAGAGATTTAAACAAACAATTTAGTTTTGACGTTTGAGCTGTAAAATATACGAATGTAAATTTTTTAAAGATGCCTATTCTTTATAAGATGTCTTCTCCATTTTGGGTACGGAATTTAGCATTTGGGATATGGGATCTCGATAATCAAATCTTGAATTTCTGATACTGGATTTTGAATTTAGGACTTGGGATTTAAAATTTTAGATTTGGGATTTTGGTTTTAGAATTTTGTATTTGGAATCTACAATTTGGTATATTAGACATCGCATTTTACATTTTTAATTTTTAATTTGTAATTTAGAATTGTAAATTCTGTATTTTGGGTTTTGTAACTGGTACTTGGAGTTTTGGACTGTGGATTTAAGATTTGTGATACTTTGTTTTGTATTTTGTATTTTGTATTTTGTATTTTGTATTTTGTATTTTGTATTTAATGTTTGGCTTTAGCGTTTAGTGTTTAATGTTTAGAGTTTTGTGTTTAACGTTTAGTGTTGAATGTTGAGTGTTTAGTTTTCAGGGTTCAATGGTGGGTGTATAGTGCTTAGTGTTTAGTGTTTAGGATTTAGTGTTTAGTTGATAAGTGTGTAGTGTTTAGTGTTTTGTGCTTAGGGTTTAGAGTTTAAGGTTTAGGGTTTAAAGTTCAGTATTTAGTGTTTATTGTTTAGTATTTAGTTCTTAATGTTTTGAATTTTGAATACTGAATTATTCATTTGAAAGTTTTAGAACTTTGAATTTTGGATTTACGATTTGATATTTTGAAAATCGGATTTCGTTGATGGAATTTGGGATTTGGCATTTTAAAATTCAGATTTTGGATTTAGGATTTCGAGTACTGCATTTTTTATTTAGAATTTAGAATTTTTGTTGTATGACATTATATTTCGGATTTGCAATTTGAGATTTTAAATTTCGAATACCGCACTTTGTATTTAGAATTTTAAATTTTAGATTTTGAGTTTCAGGTTTTAGACTTTGGATTTGCAAATCCTACTTTTGATTTGTATTTGTGATGCGATCTATAAAAAGGTATCTTGAGTCAGAAGAAACAATTTTCATTTTTTGAGTGCATCTTATTCTACAAACCTAGAGGATAGTATTTAAAGAAAGCGAGCTCGATTTTTAAAAAATTGCGCGAGATACAGCTGTTTAAAAATTTAGTTTGTAAAATCACAATTTCGAAAAGTTTTGCGTGTCATTTAATTACAGACGACACTATACGTAAAGTACCAAGGCGATATCCTACAAAGCTGGCTTATAGCTTGAAATGTTGCCAGAAATTACGAGAAACATCTAAGACTGAAATCTAAAATCGGTTATTTTTACCGTGATTGCGTTTTTCCACTCTACAACAAAATTTACTTTTTCGACTTAAAAGGTAGCTTTCTATAGATCGCATCCCATTTTAGATTTTTCTTCTGAGATTTGGGATGTTGAATTTCGAATTTGGGATTTGTGATATTGAATTTTGTATTTTGAGTTTAGGATTTTTGATCTTGGTTTGGAATTTGAGATGTTAGATTTTGTATTCTCAATATAGATATTGGATTTTAACACTCAGATTCAGAGTTAGGCGTTTTGGATTTGAAAATTTAGAATGCTAGATTTTGAACTTTAGATTTGTTATAGTGAATTTGAAATTTTAGTATGGGATTTCTGATTTTGAATTTTTAATATCTTTGAGTTTTTAATTTTGGTTTAGCTTTCTAGATTCTTGGCCTTTGATATCAGATTTTAAGATTTTGATTTTCACATTTCGAATTTTGAAATTTAGTTTTTGATTACTTATTTTAGATTTTAAGTATGGAAGTTTGGGTTTTGGATTTTGGATCTCGAATTTCGGGTTTTTGTTTTTAGATTTACGAATTATTATTTTATATTTCAGTTTTTAATTTCGGATTTAGAATTTAAAACTTCAAACCTTGGTTTTAAAATTTGAATTATTTGTTTTAGAACTTTGTTTGTGAATTTTGGATATTGAATTTTTCAATTTGTATTTGAAATTCTAGATTTCGGATTTTGAGGTTTTAGAATATTGTAATTTGTAATTTCACTTCTGGGAATCGAAAAGCTAGATTTCACATTTGTAGTTTGGTTTTATTTTATTTCAAATTTTGGATTTTGGAATTTTGAGTTTCGAGATTTTGAGCTAGGATTTGGAATTTGTGATTCTGGATTTTGGATATCGATCTTGAATTTTTGATTTTGTTATTTGCATTTTGAATTCAACGTTTTGCATATCAAAATTTTAGATTTAAAATTCTGGATTTCTAATTGTGAATTTTAAATCTTAAATTGGAATTTTGGTTTTTCAATTTTGGGCATCAGGTTTTGTATTCTGATTTTGCACTTTACATTCCGAAGTTGAGTTTGTGTTCTCAGATGTAAAAATTGGTGTTTTGGATTTTGAAATTCGATTTTAGAATTTTTTAATTTCAAATTTTGAATTTAGAATTTTTGGATTTGAAATTCAAAATATTTGTTTTTGACTAAGCCTTTTGGGTTTTAGACATCAGATATTGCATTTGGTATTTCAAACACTGAATATTAAATTTTGAGTTTAGGCTTTAAATATTTGATTTGTGATTCGTAGTTTTAAATTTTGTATTTTAGATTTCACTTCTGGAATTTGAAATGTTGGATTTTGAGTTTGATTTTAACATTCAAATTTAGAATTTGAAGTCTTGGAATTTGGAATTACAAATCTTGAAGATTAGATTTCTAATGGATTCTATAGTATGTCCCCGGATTGAGTTTACAAGAGAAAAAGCTTTTTTATTATTGGTTTTAGAACAAAATGTCAATCTTGTTTCAAAACTTCCAATAATGGTAATATAATTTCGATATTACCAACAATAATGAAAAAAATTTTAAAAAACATTATTTTAGAATAAAAAACGACCATGTTCCAAATTTATTGGAAAATCAAATTGCCATGTTTAAACTGCACTCGCAAAAAAATTTTTTAAAACAAATTTGAAACTCAGTCTCAGTCTTTTTATTGAAAAACAATGCGTTTGAATTAAATTTAAAAATCGTGTTAGCTTATTTTACAGGTGCAGCTGAAAATGGCAATGTGATTTTTGAGTAAATTTGGAACTTAGTTGTGTTTTTATACTAAATCCTCGACTAAATTTTAAAATTTTTTCGTTATTGTTGGCAACATCGAAATTATATTACCATTATTGGAGGTTTTGAAACAAGCAGAAAATTTTATTAAGAGTGATATTTTATCCTAAGACCAATAATAAAAAAGTGTTTCCTCTTGTAAACTCAATCCGGAGATATACTGTATATTACAGTTTGAGATTTTGAATTTTGGATTTTTTGGTTATCGTGTTTTGTATTTTTGGTTATGGGTTTAGCTTTTAGGATTTTGGGTTTTTGGTTTTGGATTTTGAGTTTTCCTTTTTGTTTTCAGATTTCAGATTTCAAATTTTGGTTGTCGAAATTTTTATTTCAGATTGTAGGTATGGGATTTCGGATTTTGACAGTTGGATTCAGATTTTGAATTTGAATTTTGAATTCTTGATTTTAGGTTTTAGTTGTTAAATTCGGATTTCGTATTTTAGATTTCGGATTTTAGACTTTTAATACCTAGTTTTGCATGTACCATAGATGGTAGAAAGACTTAACTAATAGTAAGATTAAAAAGACGAAAGCTACCTAGTTTGAAAATTTATTTTTCGAAGACAAAGTCAATTGTCAATATAAAGCATAACTTTGCTTCCGAAAAGTAGATCATAAACGGAATATCATGATGATAAATATTTCGATGGGCTATATTGTTCATCACCTGTTTAACAAAACTCTAAGTAATAATAACTATAATAATAATAATAATAATAATAATACTAATTTTTGTTTATGTTTGTAATTGAAATTTTAATCTTAAAAGAGGCCAGAAATTGGAATTCGTTACCTGCTCATTCAGAACCACAAAAATATTTGCTAGCATTGGGATCTTAGATATTATGGTTGATAAGGACGCAAAAATGAAGGAAGGTTGCACTTAACAATGAGAATGAATAAAAAGTAAATTATTCTGATGGTAACCAATAATGACACAATCTTGGAGACGAGTCAATGTTCTGAAAGTAACTGGTAGTGGTCATCATCATCACTGTTATCAAGCATAAACTTAGAGATCCTTGAGTTACTCTTATGCTATTACTTAAAAAGATTCATACTTGCTGTACGGTACTTTTGAACGTAACTTTCTTTTAAATGTTGCAGTAGCCATAACTTTAGAAATTTCCGAGCTCCATTATGATTTTTCCAAATCCTCTGAAATCTGCTAACAATGTAGATGTTATCAAGACTAAAACTTTTCAAGCAAGCTTTTTGCGAAAAATCATGAAACAAATGTAAATAGCTTTCAATAGGGAATATAATTCCGGCTTCTGAAACCAGTCTGTATTTTTGACGAGAACCTCTTCAAGTTTTTTTCTTCGAATTTTTATTTTTATTACAACAATGCATGATATTAACATAGACAAAGTGGATTTACTGCCTGTAATAAGAACACCTATCCAGTGATGTACAGCAAATAGACTGAAACTAATTTTAATTATTAATTACACGTAGTTAACAGAGATAATTGAGTTTTGCAATTATATTAGTAAGGCGTTCATCACTGCTATTCACAGCAATCGCGCTTTCTATACATAATTTTCTGTCCTGATTTTGTTATCATTCAGACGCATACAGTTTGTATTAAATTTACAACTTTAGCCCATTGACACGACAAATTAATAATGTTAACGTGCTTCAGTAAATAAAATTTATTATTTATCATAAAAAGACTGTTTTTGAAACTAAACGTTTCAGATCCTTACGTGGCTCGTTTTCCAGGTATACGTAAGGGATGAGTGATTCACCTTTATCCCTCTGGGTGATTCAATATCGACCGACGTTTGGTGTGTCACCTGTCTTACGTCCGACTAACCCCTCTTATAAAAATCCCTCTGATTGTCTTTTTTCCCTAAAATTTCTTTATACAGTTTTAGTCACTAAAATGTAATTAAATTAAAAGTAACTTTTAAAAATAAAACGGAAATGTGTAGACTGTTTCAAAGTTGCCTAGAAAAATTACGTGTGTTTGGAAATTTGTACTATTATAATAAAGGAAAGTTGGTTCACCATTGAAATAATCGCCAGTGCGTCGCGACGCGTACTCTCATTGATGTTGCGTGCGGCGTCATTCATATTCGCATCGCGACGCCCGCCGTCTATCAGATACTACATCGCTCGACACACACACGAACAACTCTCAACAGTCTTTAAAATTGTAACAAATAACTTTATTTGTTTTATCTTTCTTTTGTATAATTGTTTTATAAATTAACTTTACATTTAATTAATAAGAATAAAAGTTGCTGTTAAGAATTGAACTGAATCTTTTTGCATTTATAATACTCGCATGATTTACAGGAATGAGGGAGCTGAAATACCTGGATGATTCACTCATTCTGGTACTTTATAAAATGTACACGCACTATTAACATGTTTTTGAACAGGGGCGAACTTTTTTCATTTCATCGTTCATTATTTCTTCTTTCAAGCACGCATATAACTTAGCAATTTTTCATGGAATATAAAATGTTTCTTAAAATTACGACTATAAAAACTTGAAAATAATTTTGCATTTTTAAAAATAAAGTGTTATACTTTACACTTTTATTTGAGAAAATAGAAATAATTAAATTTATTATATTACAGTTCAACCACGATTTCTCCAACCTCGATAACTCGAAGCCCTTGATAACTCCAAGTTCAACTTATCGCGAATGTGTATATGCTTGTTTAAAGTATCGACTGCCCATCGAGATCTACGAATCGTAGAGATTTTGCCTGAATGTAACTTACAATGAAATCAAAGTCATTTTTATTGCGTAGTCCTATTTGTTTTGATAAGACTTTTGTCTGCTCCAAATAATTATTAAATAATCGCTAGATAGTTCTTATCAGCTGCACTGTAAGAAAAACAAAATCTGTCAACATCTCTTTGATTATTCAAAGTATTAAGTGTGACCGTGGTTTGACTGGTTTTGTAGTCGAGTACCTTTAATTCTGTTTGTAAAGACCCCTCTTGTGGCAAACGACAAATATAATCCAGTTGTTGATGTCATTACATGCACTACTATACGAGGCTCAAATGTTTATACTTAATTCATTATGACGTTGTTGTCAGTTCTTGAAATAAGAATAACCGCTACTTATGCATACCAAAATAAGGTCGATTTATCGATAAAACAATGCAATCCTACTCATTGATTCATTGATCAGTTCAAGACAGAGTCAGCTTGACGCGTTTAACTGTTTTGGATTTAGGAGTTGGGCTATCCTTATTATTGATCACGATCACCATTTAGACGTGCAATAATTCCTAACGCAACACTTCCAGTTTTTTTTTGTATTATTATCTTCGATATTACTGAATAAATAGACAAATTCTTTAACATAGTTCTGTTTTTTAGTAGTTTTTGTTTTAAATGCTCGAGATCACTAAAATAAATGTTTTAAGTGATTCACGCAATGTAACTTAACCTAACTTTTAAGCTACAGTAGTTCTTGATAAATTATCTCAGCTTCTGACCTTATCCTGCATTAATGTATACAGGACGTCTCAAAACAATATCCACATACTTATAGATATTTTTTTTGTGACAAAAACTTTATCTTTTAAGGTAAGTACTATAACATATTAAGATATTTATTCACAAGCGAATACCGCCACCAAATAAAACTAGGTATACCGGGTGCTCCATAAAAATCTTCGGCAACTTTCGTGCAACCTAATAAATAAATAGTTGAATAAATCATTAAACTGAATATTTCTTTTTGTTTCGTCATTTCAATATCTTTTCATGTACCGTATGAGAAAAAACGGAGTCAAGGTAGCCAAGATAGCTGTTGATAGTTGTGACTTGTGAGGTTATCAATACCGTAAAAGAAATAATTTGTCATCTGGAGGGCATACTCATACACAACTATTTTGAAGTAAAAATAATATTTAAAAGAACTACACTTAAAATAATCACAATTTTTTAGTTTTGAAGTAAAAACAGTAATACAACGTTTGGGCATTGTTTTATACGATACTCTATCAAATAAATGTTGCTTTGTGTCATTGCGTGCGTCCTACATCTTGATCTTGAAGAGCTCTATAATAACATAACATAATCGCATGATCATCTTATAATTGAACTTAATCAGTTTAACTTATAAAGCGCAAATAAATGACCTACATGAAAAAAATGAACTACATGCTAATCATCATAAATAAGAGTACATCTTTAATTTTTAAGACGTGCTGAAACTTTTGAAGAGAGACACGCTAAGTATCCAAGAGTTTAATATACTTACATTCTGACTTTTAAATGAGCTGTTTCCAAGATACAGGATACCAAATCTGAACATCTCTATTACCTACCCGTCACTAATGGATAAACCTAAATAAAGTTCAATGGAGAAAATAGGCATCACAGTGCAATAACCATATAGAGGATTCTGTCCGAATGTTGCACGTAGTTTCCAGGATGCAGGAAAATAAATTTCTAGAAATTATAAGTTCTAACATCCTCAGATATCAGAAAATTTTGCTTTACTCGAAAAGACGGCACATGCTAAGACGAGAATACTAGAAAAATTTTCTCTGCTTGCAGAACCGGCACAAGAGCGTGTAAATGAAGCAAGTTACTACAGGCACCATGGTGACTAGGCACTATGCCGTGACCAATTGCAACTGACATTGAACCCACCACGCACCATCTTGTTTACCACACGAAGGCGCCTTAAGAAATTCTGCCATAAGCAAGTAACGCATGCCCTAGCCCTGTAGAAGATTTTATTTCAATACCACACATTGTTCTCGAAATACCAGAGAACTAAGACTTTGAATAAAATTTTGGCACCTTTTATGTTGAAAACGGTACACCGTAGGGTATACGTTCATATAATCCTTTTTAATACTTATGGCCCTCCTGGAAAGGAAGGTCATCCTCATGAGTTAGATTTCGATGATGTATGGCATATTATTACTATAGTAGTAGATTTTTATCCGACAACAGTGGAATTTGTCAGTAATGTTGTGTAATTTGACATTTATAGCATTTTTCTAGAAAGATTTCTATTGTGTATGACAATATTGATAATAAAACTGGATTTGGAAAATTATGAAATTGATTGCGTAATTTGACAATTACCTATTCCTACCTACTACGTTGTTTTGATTTGAAACATTTATTCGTTATTATTCGTTTTGTTTTTCTACAATGTGCTTTGTGATAAATTCAGTTCCGACTGCAATTAGTAAATTGCTCTTTGCAAGATAAAATAATTTCATAGAAATTTGATTTAGTTTGAAATTTCCATTAAAAATAAAATGTTCCTACTATGTATTATTAGAAGTATGACTTATATAATAAATCTCCGACACAAAATAAATATTTTATGTAAAGAAGAGAAAATGCACACGAGAAGAGAACGAAGACAGCTTTTAAAGAAGCACCAAGGGATGTCGTCGTGCTTGTCTGTAAAATCCTCAAGTAAAATACTGCACACAAGTCTGTCCGATATGCATATTTGATAACATTTTAATGTGTCTCTCGATCCATAAGCCTCTTATATGGCATATTGCTGCTGCACTCGGCTCTATGAATAAATTATATCAAATATCTATCAAGGGCAGATTTAGAGTAAAGCCGATCAGATTGGTCCTTTGATGTGTGGATGTATTTCGTTTATTTTGACGAGCTACAACCACGCAACACCCATTGTATACTTCTTTTACATCACGTATTACATTGCTCTATGTTAACGAACAAAAAAATATGGTAAAATTCTGAATATCCCTTCAATTAGAAATTATTAAATTTGTCTAACTTGTATTGCTTGGTAAAAATCAATAACTGCTAGTGCACTTATTTATTGTGTATGAAATTTTACCCTCGAAATAAATATCCACGCAAACGTATGTTAGGGTAGTTTCAGTACAGGTAAAAAAATCATTCTTTGGTAAATAGGGAACGATGATGTGAGTCATCGGCGGACGCCAACCGTCGCTACCAGTTGACGCCGTGCTTTAAGACTAATAGACGCCAAATAATATATGATACAGGGTCGGCTTATAAAAAGCTTCTTTCCAGAAATTTTGTCTGCTTCAGAAAAGATAACTACCTGCAATCGGAATTAATTAAAAAGGGCCTCACACTTCTCGAAAACGTTACTAATTTTTATATTTACACAAACATAAACATAAAGAACTCTACACCTTATCAGATCTACCGAATTAGTTGCAATAAATAAAGTAGAAGAATGTTGTGATTTTTGCATAGATTTTCCGATCAGTGCTAAAATCAAATATAAATTTGTTTGATAACTTTTGCAAAACAAATTTTTAAATTTCACTTCTATGTTATGATCGTTGTTATTTAAATGTTTATTTATTTGTATTAATAGAAAAAATGGGTTTCACTGTATTTTACTAATTATAGTCTTAGTTATACTTACAATCTTATTATACAGTGTGAATAAAAAGTAAAGAGCATTGCTGCTAGAACTTGTATTGTTGGTTGTATGAAAAAAGCCTGTTAATGGGAGTTTGATGTCTGAATATTTGCCACAATTCGATGTTCTTAAATTTTTCTTGACGTCATCGAAAAATTCTTTGAAGGGCAACCTATACTTTGAACTTTGTGTGATGAAATTAGATAATATTTTGTTTTCTTTTACGGTCATGTAAACGTGTTAGTATTACCAGGTTCCTTAAGAAAAATCTTAAGAAATATCACAGTTAACGTTCAAGTGTGCTGTTCCTGGCAGCTTTGAACGCTTATATACTGTTATCTTGAAAAAAAAAGGCAAATTTAGTTTATTAAAACAACCAAAAACAATATTTACATTTAGTTTATTATAAAAGATGTTCAAACTGTTCACCATTAACCTCCTGACAATGAGCAATTCTATTAGAAGAATCTTATACTGCATTCTGGTATTGTCTGTATTGTTTCTCGAATACGAATTTTCAATTCTGCCAAATTTTGGAATCTGTTCATGTAAATGACACTTACCGTTATAACGCTAATTTAGAAACCTGCGCGGGCCAGGTTTTTTGGTCGGGCTTTGAGCGAGTTTCGCCCAAGTTTAAGAGCATATCTGGCTTTGCGGGCCAACATCAGATCGATCAGGTCTCTCGGGTTTTTACGGATCAGACAGCTGCAATTTTCCATCATACACTTTTAATAGGAAATGGCATTCAGGAATATTCCACAATTTTCTTTAATTGTTTTGTATATGTTTCTCCTTTTTTTCCTCTTTTAGAATTTGTCCGGTACCAAGTGCACTTCAGCCTATCGACATCGTATTACTCCCATTAAATTTACAGTACCCCTTCATGTAGTAACCTATACAGGTTCTTAAACGGACTAACTTGATTCACTTTCTGCTGACCTATAGATGATCTGCTTTCTGCGTGCCAATGCATCGCATTTGCACAGTATATATTGAATGTTTCTAGCTTCCTATTGTACATTCTGCACTGTAGATCTCTGTGACTCAAGTCTATTTTACTTAAGTGTCGCTTTACAAGTGCATGCTTCGTAATATTCTTTTGCCGCTTCCTCCTCCTAGTGTTCTCGATCTCGATGATTGGTTTAAAGCTCGCTTCAGCTCTGTGTACGATCGGGATTCTAGATCATTTACAACTTGTTTGATATATTTTGGTTTAGGTCTCCCTGGTGAGTTATTTCCTTCTGTGACACCTTCTGCGATAGTTTTTAAGAGACCATCGTGTCTGAATATGTGTTCCACCAGTGTTCCTCTTCTTTTAATTATGTTGCGCATTAGTTCCGTTAATTCTGGTTAGTATGTACTTCGTCGTTGGCCACCCGTCTGCTCAAGTAATACTTGGTACTCTTCTACAGCTCAAACGAGTTCAATCTATTGTCCATGTCTCGCATCCATAAAAGACCACACTCCACACATATGACACGAGAAACCTCTTTCTTATTTTTTTTCTCTTTTGATCTTAATATTTTCTTGTTTTTATTGAATATTGTTTTTGCCTGTTAAATAATTTATCTTATTTCTGAGTAGCTTTTTCCATTTTTTGTAATGGTGCTTCCTAAATAGCAGAATAACTGTACTTCTTCTAGTTGTTGTTTATTTAGGTATATTCAAGTGTGTTGCTGTCCTGTTTTATCGCATAAGATGACTTTTGTGTTTTTTCTTTTTTGCTGTATTCTTTCATAATATCGTCCATTTTGCCAACAGCTTATTTGAGGTTTTCTTCATTTTCAGCCAAAATGGCTATGTCATCTGCATATCTCAGAATTTCTATAGTTCTTCTGTGAATATTAACTCCTATGTCAGATTGTTCTTTGAATATCTTTAGTGCATATTCTATATATGTATTGAAGAGTGGTGGCTATAATCTGCATCCTTGTCTTACCCCCTTTTTTATATATGCGCATATTCCTGGTGTTCTCCGGACTTGTTATTCTTTGTACAATGTGGGTATGATCTTTCTGTCTTTGTGTTTTATTCCGATTATTTTCATGACTTTAAAAGGCTTATTCTAACACATGGGCTGAAAAGTCCCAGGCCTAACAAACAGATGGCGCTAGTT
>VTPC01001306.1:1933-81597 GCA_011009095.1 Ignelater luminosus
TTATTATTACATTCAAATTCTCAAAATTCAAACCATTTTGATAAAGATCTACAGTTACAAATGCTATCAAAAGCAAAATTCAACTAAAATGTGCTTTTGCCCGAAGCGTGCGTGGAAAAGTTGATAAACTACTACTGCTGATACAATTCATCGTTAAATAAGATTACTAGACGTTTCCCCCTTATACCCAAAAATGATTTTGCTTGAAAATAGTCTTAAAAATTTAGAATTCAATTATACATATACAGAGTGTCTTAGAAAGCGTGGAAAGTTAATTTTTCTTTTTTTTTTTGCTTTATTTCAGCACTCGTTTGCAGCCTAACTCATATTCTTTTGTGACAGAGTTACGTTCTTTCTTAGTTAGCTTTGAATTGACAGAATCAAAGGTAAACTACTCATTTTTCCAGGATATTTAGTATTGTCATAGATACAACAGAATAACTATTTCTTCTCCAGCTCCAAGCTTCTTTGGCCTCACCCAGTGTTGTGAAAATTCAAAAATAACCAAATCTTACCTTAACGTGATATGAAAATTCGTAAATAATAAAATGTTTCTTTATTATTGCTAACCATTTCTTATGTAGGTACATACGTTATTTTCTTTAGGAATTACATTTTATCTTTTCCCTCTAAAATAAAAGCCTCTTGTTTAACGTTCTTTTATATTGCTAGATTTACGACTTGGTAACATTATTTCTTTCTCGAATTCTCTAACAAAATGTTTTCTTGTATCCTGAGAGGCAATATATTCGGGCATTGAATATTGTTAAAATTACCTCTAAACTCCGTATTTTATGAATTTAAATATCCTATTTCGAAAAAATTTTGTCCCTTTATCTTTTAGTTTTATGTCACTTGCCTAGCCAGGACAAGATTTATTTTTATGTTTGTTCTGTTAATTGAACAAGGTAGTACTCGAATTTGTGGTCGAATTACCCTAGCCTCTCGTTATCTTATTGGTGGTTTTGATGTCGTGAATCCCGGCAAGCTAATAATCTGCTGGACGTACCCCGCTGGAGGTCGAAGAATTCTCATTTCGATCGAAAGTTCAGGAGTTCGATGAGAGACTGCAAATAAGCAACACACGCGCACCCGGCATTTATCGTGTGCAAAAGTTTGGGAGAAAGATTCGCGTGATATGGGGATTTATTTTAAGTGTTTGGATAGCATCCTCGTAGGTGAAAGACAGCCTAAGTGTGCACGACGCGAATTATTTCTGTCATCTTTAAATATTTATTGACCATAATGTACCAGATGTGTTACTGCCGTTAGTATGTAAATTAAATCTCGCCTTATCGACGGACCTACCAAACTAAATTCACACCGAACTCACTCTTATTATTTCATTTCTTCCGAAGGAACTAGCGTTGTTATCGTGTTCCTTGTATCTATATCGTTTCGTCGAATCTCTACGAGTTTTGTACTGCTTCGCTTTCTAAAGACAGTTAAAGACAGTCAACATCTACCTTGAATCTAAGAATGTATGTGAATGTCATCTGTCTCTGGAAAATTTAATGGATCGGTCTTAAGAGAAATCTCGTGTAAACCAGTGCAGTGAATTGAGTGTAATTTGTGCCATAAATCTGGATCTCTATTGAATAGTTCAGTATTACGTAAATAATCTTACCCGTTTTAAAAGTGTATCTTGTGAAGAAGCTAACGTTGGCGCATCAAGCTTGTCAACTGCAAATGTAGCCATATGCCAACGTACCTGTATTTCATCGTCTCGTCACCAGTTGCTTTGGATAAATTAGTCGTTCCGGAGCCAAGGGATGTTGACCTTCACCTACCTATATAATATCAGCTTAATCCCTCATTGGGAGTGAAGTATCTTAAGAGAGTGCAGTACAATCTCGATTCCGTCTACTTGTGTAGCTTTCGAACCTGTGCTTCGACCTTGAGAAGCATCTCGCCTACTGACCTAGATACGGAGATCAGCTGCAGGTCTCTTTTTCGAAATTAGGCCACCGATTTTCTCCTGCGGCTGGTGTCCTCTCGACTCCGAAACCCATAAAGATTCTCGTATCAATACTTACTCACCCACGACTGTCGAAAGCTAGCGTTACAGGTGGCATACCGATTTTATATATGGTTGCGTATATCGATGAGCGACTAATCCCAGTTTTGCACGTAACACCAGGGTTTAAAAATATTTAAAAAAATATATTGTATTCATAGTACTGCCAAGGACGTTGCTTTCAGCAACCCTGCCTGTATTATATTAGTCATTTTAACAGCGTTCTTGTAGTAGGTGCTACCATTATATATATTAATACTAATTTATGTTTCAGGGTTATAATAAATAATTAGAAATCAGGCCAGTGTTTGCCTTATTAATACAAAAAACAGATTTAATTTAAATAAATTATGTAAATTCAAACTTGATGTAAAGAAGATAACTGTTATATAATATACATATAAAAATTGCTTATAAATATAATAAATTCTATACCTATAATTCTTCTCAGCCTTTTAACTTCCATTCGTTTCACATGTTTGCTTATGTTATGGTTATGACCTATGAATTTCAGAAGCATAACCATTGTGAAACCTCAGATATTATCTAGCGATATGTTTAAAGCAGTTTATAGTTAGAAAGATAGAGTGAAGCTATGCATTTAATTGCAAGAACGCCTCTTTGTGCAGTTGAATAGCATTAAACTGATTTATATCTACTCTGTGCTGCAGCATTCCCCTTAATTATTTTAATGTAGATTGCGTGATTACTTCGTTTCATAAAATACAATCTTTATAAAAAATATTTCATTTAGCACGAAATATACTTTTTGGTTTTAATGTTTGCTTTTTGATAATTGATAACGTCTTAAATATATGATGCATGGTGAGTCATTCTTGTTTCATTTTATAATTAATATCAAAAGTAAAAAGGTTAACGTTGTTAATCGCTCATAATGGGTTGTTCCTAGGATATGTATTTAAGTTGTCTGAGATTGAAATATTTAGCAGGAAAAAGAAATTAACTAAAAGATTGACTAAAGATAATAACTCCTTGGAATGTTTCTTATGACTTAATTATGAATTAATAAAATCTAACAGATCTTGGTAATGTGAAATACAAAATATGGTTAGAAGATAAAAGATATTAATCAAGAGTTTTTGTTTAGATTTAAGTTGATAAAACCATCGCTTCATCAATAAAGTTTAATTAGAAACAAAATTTTCACTGATTAGGACTGGTTAGAAAAAAACTTGCTTGAGAAAACTCACAGTATATTCATGGTTTTATAACCTTTAAAAGTTAATTCCACTGAGAATGTCACATGAATAGATGATGCAAATAGTGTTTTAAATATTTCAGCAGCAGAAAATACATACTTACATATACATCCACGGAGTTATATAGTATAATAAAACTGTAATACACGTTGGAAACATTTTTTAATGTGGTATAAAACTGGTTATATCGTGTATGAGCTGCACTAACAAATGCACTTTAATAAATGGTAAGCTGGGAGGTTTATTTTAAATGTGTAGCTTTTTCCAAATTCATTCTTTTGTTAATTAGAAAAAAAGTGAATGTGTTCATTCTCATTTATATTTAAAGTTGAGTTTTTTACTTTTCACATTTACATGAAGTTGAGTGCAATTGTTTGGAATAGTTTCAAACAAAAGCAAAACTTACGTAACAGAAAAATAAGAAAGAAAATTTTTATCAAAGTATGAAGTCGTTAACATTTTAATTTTTAACTTGTTTTATTGCAAGTTTAGAAAATAGAGAAAGACTTGATTAATTGGAACTTACATTTGTGAAAAGCTTGCAAAAATAGGGTTATCTCTCTTATTACTTTGCTCTTAAGATTAATTATCACCTTGGTGTTGCTTCTTTTCTTTACAATTGTCAACGTTAATACAACCGAAATTAACTACTAATGTTGCAAACTATAAATATTCTAATCGGTTCTAGAATCTTCTAGAGAAATCTCGAAGTTGCCTAGAATAATCTGGAAGTATTAGTCAATTTTATTGTGTAATATCATAAAACATTTTAGAAACTGGAAAATTATCTTATTTCTATATATTTTTGACAAAACGTCGTTCCAGTTAAGAAATCAGATGCTGAAACCAGAAGGTTTGTGATTTAGGCTTAAATGCTTTTCTAGTATTTTTGCACTATAGCAAGGCTTCAAAACCCTTAACCATTCTATCCTTAGCACTAAATTAAAATCCAGATTAAAATATTTTGGTCTTGGTAATAATGCCATTAAATTTATCGTGGGTGTTTGAATGGTATAAGCCAAGGAGTCTCCAGCATTCTCATTCTGATTTTTTGCCTATTGGTAAGGAAGTTCCTCAAGGTAGCACATTGGGGCCTCTATTATTCACGGTTTATACTTTTTATTTTTGCAAGTTCAATATGCGAATATCATGCAAGCTTATGCAACCTCTGCTTTTAAACAGACAATATTTCTAAATCTCATGCTTTAATTCTTAATAGATTGAAGTCTTAAATGCTCTTCTTTGGTAAACATCGTGAATGGTTATTATCAGTTGCTAATGAGTTTGTCTAAGCAGCTTTTTAAGGCAACTTATACTCTTTAATTTATAAATGGCTAGCTGTCTGATCTAAGTTGTTAAATACAGACTATTTCCCAAAAAAACGTCCCGAGCCCAAACTCGTTTACTTATTATGGTTGAACAAATACTGTAAATAGGCTCTAGGTAGTTATAATTTTTTTAATATCGACTTTACCTAACAAAGTAACTTTGAAAAAGGTTTGTCAAAACTGAAATGAATTTTTGAAACAATTAAAAACACTATATCCAAGTAAATGACCAATAATCTTCTTCTCACTTAACCTAACTCTTACTGCACTATTATCAAATATTCTACTGTAGTGTGTATAACCTGATCATCTCACAATATCTCTTCATTGCATCCTGCAATCATCTGCACGTTTATAGAAAATTATAATTTTCTGTTTTTGAGTACTTTTGCTTGGTTACTTAATAGGTACGAAGAGAGTTCAATAATTTATCTGTCTCAGGTATAAAACGATAAATTTATTTTTCTTGTTGAATATAGTCCTCCCGAAGTTCAATTCACTTTTTTCATTTTTGTTATGAGGGCGTCATGCCACCAGAAAAAAATGTTTTTGGTTGGTCTGCAAGCCACGCTGTTACAACTGCTTCGACCTCTTCATCACTCAAAAATCGTTGTCGGCGCAGAACTTTTTTCAGGTTTCTGAATAAACTGTAATGAGAAAGAACCATGTTGAGGTTGTAAAGTGGACGGTCGAGCTGTAGAAAGCCACATTCACGAATTGCAGTCTGCGCTTTTGCTAACCTGTGCACAGGTGCATTGTCGTGCACAAGAATATTTCGCGGTTTTGTTTTTCTTTAATGGACTCTAAGTCTTTCCTGTTATCGTGGTCTTTCTTGGCATGAATTTCAGGAGCAAGAGCCTATCCTCATCCGAAGAAACTGTTGCCATATCCTTATTGGCTGATTTTGCCATTTTGGACTTCTTACGGGTACGCGAAGTCTCATGCTTCCAATTCATTTACTCCATTCTCAACTCAGGGTCTCTAGGACGCCGGAAAAAGTTGATTGGTGATTCACGAAACAGCTCCAAATCCTTCTTACAACATTAACGCCGGTTTCCTTTTGGAGTGGTATCAACAAACGCAGAACTCATCTTACGATCACTTTTGATATCTCTAAATGATCATGAATGATTGAATGCACTGTAACAGTTGAGATCTCCATTTCTTCAGCTATACGAGACGCAATCACTCATCTGTCTTGGATTATGAATTCTTCTACTTTTGTCACATTTCTGGTGTAGCTGTAGAAACAGGTCGTCCAGTGTGAGGGTCATCTTTCATTGACTGTTGTCTCCACTTAGATTGCTTGTTTCAAATTTTGATTTTATATTCTGAAAGGACACACACCCCATACACGTGAAATATACGCTCAAAAATGGTTTGGCGACTATTTTTGTTAAAGGCTTTATCAACGATCTTAGCTCCAAATCGGTCAATGTTTTTGAATTGCCACACATTGTGTTATTTAAAATGCTATCACTACAACAATTCTGGGCGCAATGAGCTTAGATTACATAGTTGCCATAGAAAAGCATGTACATGTTCGACTTGCTCACAATGATAAATTTATTGAACGCTTCTCAAATATGTGCGTGCCATCAACCAAACCAACAACTCCAGGAAAAATAACTTTGTGAAACAAATTTACTTTGAGTTCTTCAAAACCATGTTTCGTTGATAGAAGTTGAGTAAGGTTTCTAAAATAATGTAACAAAGTGTTCGAGACTTCAGCTATTATGCAGCTTACTGTAGACTGATTCGTTTTATGTACTTAAATCTGCACATACTCACCGTAAAAGCCTTGCTCTTACCGGCATAATAACTTACTCACATGTGAGATAGTTATAGTCACTTAAAATGATACTGTAGTATCAAATCTTAGAACAATCAACATTTTTTTTAAGGTGGGTAGGATCGGCAAGCCTTTTTTAGTTACGCGTGCGTCCGTTAGTAGAGGTACTAAAATGACTATTACAGTAACGATATCTTCCTTTAAACATCTTTAATGCATTTTCTATATCTTTAATTAAAGGTTTGGCATTCTGGAAAAAATTCCGGACATACAATTCAGCAAATTCACTAAAATCATCCATTGCACAAAAGAATCCAAGTTAATAATATTACCAGCTGCAATACTTGCGCTGCAATCTACTTCAGTAAACTTAAATGTTTGCTTATTTCAATACTTATGTGATATAAGTATGAGTGTTTATACTTAAGGGCTTCTTATACGAGCTGACTATGAATTCGGTTCTAAGAATACTTTATTGAAACATTGAAATATTCAAAAGAGAGTACAAAAATGTATTGCTCAAAGCGACTGCCAACGATACCTTCTAGGAACCGTGTAGACTGAACTCAAAAGAAAAGTGGACGTTATGTCGTGGTTCAAAATTTCTTCTATCTGGCGGTGTGCAGGGTAGCTCCATCTTGCTGATAAATCTTCAACCAACAGTCAATGGTATTCTTCTTGATTTAGAGTGTCATCTAAAAAATGATTCAATTAGTTGTACACCAAAAATGCCACCGCACCACACATTCGAACTAAATTACTTAAAATTGCTGGTTTTGATATTTGTTCATCTCGTTGTAGCTTATCTGTACTTAAATAAAGTTAACAAAATAGTTCTCTTCGCCTTGATCATTTTGCCCTAGATGTAGTACGTACTCTTTGAGGTGAGTACGTATATCTTAAACGTGTGCTTTTGTAGTAGGAAGAATAGTATTATAAAAAGGATCGTTATCTACTATGTCATGAAATTATTTGACGCTTGTAATACGGGAGGCTTAACCTGAAAAGTAGAGACGGTAAATATGGATAGGAGTATAAAATAAATGTCACCTTATCTGAAGATGGAAAAAACCACTTTAAGTCAGTACAGAAGTAGTAGACTTGACCAATACGAAACAAGTAATCGCAGAAAATATTAACTAATTGTAAGTGATAATACGTAGGATTAAAATCGATATCCGTCAGTGAATGAGCTGTATACTATACATACATTGAAGTTTGTTTTATTTATTCCACCAGTTCCAACCTTGGGTATACATTCTCGGTAATGGAAAGACGTCAGTAGTAATTTACTTTGCACAATCTTCCTTTAATAAGAGAAATTTATATATAATAGACTCTCTGAACCAGTAATCAATAAAATTACTTTCAATTAATATTTACTTTTAGAATAGAAAAACAAATTAAATAAATTTAATGGATATGCCAACAAAAGTTTATTTATATTACTTCCATCATTATTATCTTAATAAAATAGAATATGTCCCAATAATAATACGACAGTATTAAACACATATTTTGTTCGAAAACAATAATAATTTATGTTTTATATTCAATGCATGAAAGAAAATCTATTGTCTATTACAAAGTGAATTTTAAATGCTATACGACTGTTTTGTGTTAAAGAAACCTTTAATACTATAAACATTTATTATTTAATGGGAAGTAGAAAAAAGTTCAAGGATCTTCAAGTGATTTTTCCCAAGAGGATAGTGTTCATTACCCATTCTTGTTTTTACAACGATTATTTCACTCTTTCCAAACAAGTAAAACTAAATTATTTAAAGATCAATAACATTTATATAAAAAAAAGTTACACTAATTAAAAATATATGCATTTTAGAGGAAAATCAATTAATTTCCTGAAGTTTTTCCAAAATATGTATAATTCTTTATAATTATAATAAATCACAATCAGAAACGTGGTATTTTAGTTCTACCACAAATTGTGCTCTAGAGAGGAAAACCACATTACGTTGATATTACAACAATAAAATCCATACTTAACCCATTTTAATTACGGCTTTTGTTTTTTATCTTTTCCGCTTATTATGCTTTTTGAAAACAGAGCCTAATGGATTTATATGATTATCGGTGTTGCAGGAAAATATATTTTTATAGGAAAAACAGTCAGTTAGGGAAAATTATACTAACGGATTCTGGAATCCAAGCAAATAAAAATCATGTAATTTCATCAGTGTGGGTGATGCTTTTACAAAAAAAAATTAATTTGCAATGAATGTCAATTTTGATACGGGCTAATATGACTCTATATTATGATTTGCGTTACAAAACCCTGCTTTTAGAAAAATTACTATTTATTTCCTTAAATATTGCTTTACAACCACAAATCTATTTTAATTTAGTTAATTACTTTTAGAAATATACTTTTTGGCATCTAGTATATTTTAAGATGTATTTACTTGAGGATTTTATCATTTTTTGGCTAAATTAAATCTTTTTTTATAAAACAAATAGATTTTAATAATTAGTCTCCACTTCAACATCTAGTTAGTTATTTCTTTTGTAAGAGTATGACAAGTAATTTAAATTGATTTTACAACTTGATATTTGATCTTTTGTAATGGAAAAAACCTGAAAAAAAAGGCTTAATTCCCATATAAGCCAGAAATCGGAAGATGTTCAATCCCGTAGCTCTAAATCGGAGATGATGGGAGGTTCAAAGATAGTAAATAATCCAAATAATTATGTTCTTACCTAAATCTAAAACTTAAATTTTAACTAAAAGACCTAAAAGAGATACCTAAAGGGCGCCAGGAAACAGTAAAACTAAACGGTGTAATCTGTCGACCTCTCTCCACATCGACAAACACCCTGTAAATAGCGGTCTATTCCGTGAACACCCTGTACATAAAAACTTGAGAATCATGTCCTGATGTTAAGATACACTCTCAATTTACCCAAAAGAGCTTACAGTGGGCTCCATAAATAACATAAAAAAATAAAAGTAGTAATGTCATAACATACAATAAACTCCAGCCTCTCTCTCTCTCTCGCACTCTCTCTCTCTCTCGCTTCCACAATTAAAAAGAATGTTTTATAGCTTTATGAAACTTTTAAACTATTATAAGTAAAATTTAGTAATTCTCTGTTACTAGAAATTAGAAAACTGGAACAACTTATAACAATACATTACCTGAACATTAAACAAAATAATGCTCATATGAATAAAATATCAAAACTGAGCAATACATATTAAGTTTATTGACAGTTTTAAAACAAGTTCAATTTAAAGCATCAAAATGACCTCATCAACTACAAACATAAAATCAACACATTAAAACTTTACATAAAAAGGTGACGTAATTATGCATGAACGAATCTGATGAACTCGCCATTAAATTTTTAATACCACAAAACAAAACAGAATGAAAAACAAATAATTAATCACACAAGATAGATTGTAATGTGAAACTATAATCGTATTACTTTAAACAAAAGAAAACCATCAAATTATTTTTAACCAAAGAACAGTGAATTATTAGAAATGAATTTCTAAATAAACTAATAAAACCCTAGGTCTTTTCCGGAAAATGTTTACAGTGTTGCCCTAACCTAAATATTTACTAATTTAATCAACCTATATGAATGATTGCAAAAATACATGCGGAACATTCATTATAATTAGAACACTTCTTACTCTAAAATAGTTTATCCTCGAATTTCCAGTAAGCTGTTACAACAAAAACGACCAAGGCCCTCCAAATGATACAATTGCGAGAGGTCGATGCTCGGCGTCGATAAAATCACAAAAGGTTTAAAACACTTTACTGACCTTTTTCACAACACACATAACTTTTAATTTAAAACAGGAGAGAGTACCTTTTACATCAGACGATGGTAAAATGAATTCGACCAATCAGGACAAATAACTAAATTCTGCACAATAACGAGAGATCTCTACAAATCTTGACGGTATGAAACAGGTGATTTAAGAAAATATACGATAGTAATAGAATTGATACGAAGTTTTCTGCTAACACAACACAATCCTCAAAATTTGAATTACGGCAGCTATACTGCGAAACGGATAATTAGAGAAATACTCTCGCCACAAGTGAGTTCGCAAAACATGATCCGACTAGACGTTGATACATTCCTTCTAAACCAGCCTTTGAGGAAATATGGTACAAATAATTCACGAAGAACACTTCAGAATGGAACAATATTACTTATGTTAACAAAACGATAAGTGTGGGCAGTGCAAAGCTGTCTCCCGAAGGGGCGACCTGCCCATCCAGCAATTGAAATTCAACTCTCTCGAAGGACTCTAAAATGTATTATGAAACAAAGTACACGGAGGTATTTGGATAATGGAAAAGTTCCAGACCTCCCTTTCCTAATATAAAACGACCTTTCATCCAGACACATATCTAACCACAGCAAAAAATCGTTTTCATAAACAAGACCCAAATATGAACATACGAGGGTGGTCTGAAAAGTTTCCGCCCTCAACGTGAAGATGGCAGCGCTCGTAAATAAAAGCTACTGAATTTCGTTGTTCATCTGTTGACAGTTACTCACCAAAGTTTCAGCCATTTTGGACGCGCAGTTTTTATGTAACAGTCGTTTGAGTGAGTTGATGTGAGTTTTTTTGTGAAAATGGACAAAATCGAGTATCGAGCTGTCATTAAATATTTGTTTTTGAAAGGCAATACGCCTTCGCAAATAAAAGATGAGTTGGATTCTGTGTATGGGGACTCTGCACCATCATTTACCACAGTGAGATTTTGGGCTGCTGAATTTAAACGTGGCCGTAAGAGCTTGGGAGACGATGAACGTTCGGGACGTCCAAAAACTGCAACTACCGACGAAAACATCGCCAAAGTTCACCAAATGGTGCTAGACGACCGCCGAATTAAAGTGAAAGAGATAGCAGAGGTTATGAACATGTCAAAAGAACGTGTTTGGCACATATTAAATCAACATTTAGGCATGAGAAAGCTATCCGCGCGTTGGGTGCCGCGTTTGCTCACGTTAGACCAAAAACGTGTTCGAAAGAATATTTCCAACGCTCTTTTGGCGCAGTTTAGGCGAAATAAATCCGAGTTTTGGCGCCGATTAATTACTGTAGATGAAACTTGGATACACCATTATACGCCCGAAACAAAAATACAGTCCAAACAGTGGACTGCAAAGGGGGAACCGGCTCCAAAAAAAGCAAAAACTGTTTTTTCGGCTGGGAAAGTGATGGCGACTGCTTTTTGGGATAGTCATGGAGTTATTTTAATCGATTATCTTCAAAAAGGAAAAACCATTACAGGAGCATACTATGCATCATTACTTGACAAGCTGAAGGCAGAACTTGCGAAAAAACGGTTACATTTGCAGAAAAAGAAAATCCTGTTTCACCAAGACAACGCACCGTCTCACACCTCAGCGGTTGCTATGGCGAAAATCCACGAATTACGGTTTGAACTGCTTGACCATCCGCCTTACTCACCAGATCTAGCCCCAAGCGACTTCTTTTTGTTCCCTCATCTAAAAATTGCGCTCGGAGGACAAAGATTTTCGTCAAATGAAGAGGCAATCACCTTCGTGAACAATTATTTTGCAGAGAAAAATGCCGAGTACTATTTGGACGGGTTACAGAGATGGGAGCATCGCTGGGAGAAGTGTGTAGAGTTACAAGGAGACTATGTTGAAAAATAAAAAAAAAATTTCAGAAAAAATGTCTTGTGTCTTTGTTAGGTCGGAAACTTTTCAGATCACTTTCGTAAATTCCTTGAATCTATAATGACATGAAAATATACTAAAGATCCAGAGACAAATTCAAATTAAAATACGGTACGTACACTAATAATTTGAAACTCGACCAGCCTAGAACAAAATATCTCACGACAATATAAAGAAATTAACCAACGTTTCAAGATAAAATAAAATAATGAATTTGTACGGAAGGCAAAAACTCAAGCAAAATTTAAAGCAGAGTCCGGATAGGTACGCAATGTTATAAAATAACATTTCATTTTGCCAAACAATTTTGTCGATAAACACTTAGCTACTGTTGGTCCAACCGATTTTTGAACACACGTCATCAAGCGTGTGTGGTAAATACGGACAAGTAATACATATATTCTTCTTACTATACATAGTAGGATAATAAAAGATAAAAAATGAATGATATTTTTTTATTTAGTTCATACTGATCCAATTTGTGACGTGAGTTTATGCTTTTACTGGGGTTCCAGGGTACAATTTCTATCTTAGTTACAGGACGTCTCTCAAATAAATGGAAGTTATGCAGCAGTCTCTTGCGTCTTTAAGCTTAATTTCTCTGATAATCTTTTACTATTAAAGGCTAAGTTTGAAGATTATCATTTTGCTAAATATTTCTCAAACCATTTCCGGTTTCATTATTCCTGATACCTACTAGGTTATGTTATTAAGTAAAGTAGTAAGTGTCTGACAACGTTTAAAATAGTCAGTCATTAAAATATCATATAAATGGCTAGCATATTTTGGCATGCTAATTCTCATGCTTGGTAATTTCAAGGAAAAGCATGTACTATTTTTTTTAATTTCATACTTTACCTAAATTTAGACAAGTGTTTTTTTTCGTTGTCGTTTTACGACGCACCTAGTCTTTATTAATTGTTCTGTTTTGTATGCTAAACCAACTTTTTATAAAATAAATAAGAGGTATCAGCTTACAATGTTTTTGATAAATTTTTAGAGGTCTTACCTGTGATGGGTTTCCAGAGTTTATTGCCGCATCCTGTAATCTGAATATTTGTTTATCTATGCATTTCTTCTTCTTTTTCTTCTCTTATTATCGGCAGGTGCCTGTTTTTCTTTACGCTTCTCTTCTTACGGTTTTTCTATTGATGAGAACTGTCAGCTCTCCATCCATCGTTTACTCGGTTTTTCAGAATTTCTTTTTTTCTTGTGGTTTCATATCTCTAGTTATTTTTATCAGTCTATTAAATTCTGCTCGGCTGATATGGTTATTTCATTCTGATCTGCTTTTTTTTCTTTATTGGTCTTACCACTATCATTCTTAGGGTGTTCATTTTCGTGGTGCGTCGCAGTTGTTTTATTCTGGTTGTCTCTGCTCGTGTTCCAGCGCCATATGTCAATTTACATTTGTTTTATAGATACTTACTTTGCTCTCGGTGCTGAGATATCTGTTTTTCCACACACATCTCTGAGACATCCAGACACTTTAGCTCCTTTCATTACCGGTTATCCGATCGCTCGATATTTAGCTGCTTCCAGATAGTTGAAGCTCAGTACTTGGTCATCACCATTGACTTGATTTTAGTTGTGGGCATATTATACCTTTTGCTCTCTACATTGAACTTGCATAATAACCTTTAAAGGTCGTCTTCCGTATTTGCGATGAGGACTGTGTCGTTGGCATAGCAAATTAGTCGTATTACCCTATTTCCCATCTTGTATTTGTTTAGTTCGTCTAGTTTGCTTATTATAATATCCATAACTGTATTAAATAAAACTGGGCTGAATGAGTCTCATTGTCTAATACCTGTATCATTTGGTATCTCGCCCTTTATTTCTCCTTCCACTTGTATTCTTGTAGTCGTTCCCGTGTTTATTTTTTATATCTTTAAAAGTAAAGTATACACACCATTCCTATTCCTATTCCTATTCACGGCTTTCTTTTTTTTGTACGGGTTCGTCATTTTGAAACAATTATACACAAGTAATAACTTAAGGACTGTATGGTAAGATAATTTAATTTGAATCACAGTTTGGATTTTCTAATCTCTTGACTCAATTGATTTGCCAATAATTATTAGTGAAACTCAAAATTTCGACCTCTGTATGTGTTAGCAGAAGTGTAGGTCTTGAAATCTGGATAATAAATTTTATCAGTAACAAATAATTAGAAAACAGCACCTCTGTTTTCTTTTGGTGTTATGCTAGTTGATAAACAATGAAACCCAAGACTACAGTATTAACAGACTAGAGTCATCAAGTCTACTAAGATTATTAAAAAAGTCATTTGGATTCTTTCCAATAAATAGAACTGGATTAACTTGATAAATTTTAAAAGTAGGTTATGTTCTAGTTTCTTCAAGGTGGCGCCCCGTAAATATTTTTTAATAAACCCCTTAGAAGGTATATTGTATATATACGTCTGTTCTTTTGCTTGCTCAATTTAACTGCAGAAGAAATTTTGCTAGATAATGAAATACACCAACAATTAGATGCTTTTTCTTTTATTTCCTTACGTTACTTAGCAGATCTATTTAAAATGTAATAATCATCTTGAACATCTCGTTAACTTGCACCTATTATCATCATTTTAGCAACCTATTACAGTTACCAACACTTATTACCACAGAATATCGGTTAGTATACACGGTTATGTTTCTCGCGATATATTTATGATCATGTTTTACTGCTACAATGCTTTGCTGCTCAACTTGCTCCAGCTTGGAAGATCGAGCAACTTTTCTTTGCTCGACGTGATCTAGAGTTAATTGTTCGATGCAAACGAACAATTTTCGAGCAGTTACTCTGACGCGAACGAATGCCTAATATGTTGCTCAAATTGCTATAATGTGATTAGAGCAAATAAATGAACATACCTATTATTAAAACTCACTTTTGCTAGATTGTAAGTAGAACAAGATATAATAGAGCAGGTTTACTTCAAAATGTTTTCTAATTAGAAAGAAATTACTTCTTGTAAAAATGTCGATACCATTATAGATATTCTGGATTCAAAACATAAAAAACAGTCTGGCATTTTTATAGTAGTTGATTTACTTGACTTATTTTATATAAATATTAGAAGACAAATTGAAGGATTAGATGCTATGAGTATTAAATTACATTTGCGAGATAGACAAACTTTGTATAAGAAACGCCGATGAACTGACATCGACATGGCCACTAGACCCTACAAATGCAACAGAACCATTTTTTTTAGAAATGGAAGGAGATTTGTGTGCAGAGATCATGAAAAAATGTCTAGGGAGTACACTTCTATAGCGTAGGCATTAGTCAAAAACTAATGTGAAAAGTATGGAGAGAAGAGAAACTCCTTGGTGCTTACTGTCTCATCTTTTAGCACAAGACCTATCATTCTGTGGTAAACAAAACATACTACTCTGCTAAAGAGATACAAAATTTTGCCAGTTTTGGAAAAATCTAATTGATCAAAATAAGATCATTTTACATCTTTTGGTAGGCAACGCCTTTTCTGAGTAAAATAAGTTCCTTTGTAACTTGGATTGTTACTTCCGAATAACGTACGGTTTTTAAATGAAATTTTTTGTGCCACCGTTACTAAGAACAGTCTACTTAGTCAATACCTTTATTAGAGACGTCCATTCAGGGTGACACAAATTTGTTTCTCTGAAAAGATTATGTTTTGTCACTAGAAAAAAAAATAATTTGTTTTTAAAATTCATAAATTATTGTTGCATGCTTTTCATGGAATGCGTTGTTTCCAAGTAAATTTAGATTTTAAAAGATTTTAATTTAGTTACATAGTATGCTCACCACAACTGTTTATCAAAATCTATATCCAGATATCTAAATTATTTTAAAATAATAATGTTCAAAATTATATGGAATATTTTCAACTGCAAAAATATTTTCTTGGTAAAGTTTTTAATGTTGAAATATTCAGTTGTAATACGAGGGTCGTTTGAAACGTCCGTGCAAAATAAAAACTACTTAATTGTTTGGGGTAAACTTTTTTTATTTTTCAACAGTCTCCTTTTAGGCTTATACACTTCGTCCAACGCTGCTCTAGTTTGTTGATCCCTTCTGAATAATAGGATTTGTCCAAGTCTGAAAAATAGCCATTCGTTTCTGCAATCACCTCCTCGTTTGAATAAAATCTTTTTCCCGCCAGATATTTCTTCAAATTGGGGAACAAATAGTAGTCCGAAGGAGCCAAGTCTGGAGAATAGGGGTGATGTGAAAGGAGTTGGAACCCTATTTCCATTAATTTTGCGACCACAACTGCTGAGGCGTGAGCTGGTGCGTTGTCGTGATGGAAAAGGACTTTTTTGTGGGCCAATCGTGGGCGTTTTTCTTGCAGCTCGGTTTTTAAACGGTCCAATAACGATGAATAATATGCACCTGTAATAGTTTTACCCTTTTCCAGATAGTCGATGAGGATTATTCCTTGCCAACAGGGCGTCCAGAACATTCAGCGTCACTTGTGCCCATATGGCCACTCCGAAAATTTTGAAACCACTTATAAACTGTTCTAATCCAAGGTGCAGAGTCACCATAATGTTTATCAAGCTTCTCTTTAGTCTCCTGAGGTGTTTTGCCTTTCATAAAGTAATGTTTAATCAACACACGAAATTCTTTTTCGTCCATTTTTTGAAAATCACTCGACTTCCTCGATTCAAACGAATGCCAAACACAAAGAAATAGACCGATCTGGCTGAAACTTGGTGTGTGTTCTTCCAAGAGATGCTACTAACTAAACATAACCTCGATATGCGCCAGTAGCGCCATCTCTCTGACTTTGCACGGACTTTTCAAACGACCCTCGTATTTGGTTGAGTAAAATCCACATGCGTTATTATAAACCCCAAAAACTATATTTGCATAACATACAGTTACAGAATAATTTGATGAATTTTTGTGTTGGAATTCTTTAAAATTCCACTTTCTTCACTTCATTTATTTTGTTATTACTTATCAGAGAGCATTAGCGGTACTCTTTTTGAAATTTATTTACTATGTATATTATTTGGTTTGTGTGGAAAATTTGGGCGTGTAAGTTGCGCATTTTTAAGTGCATTGAATTCGAATTTTAAGTTTCCTATAGTCTTGTCAGACGGCCGCATGCATTTATCCATTTATTGTAACTCCTTAATACTTTGTTTTAATATGAGTTTTTATTATACAGCTACAGTGCTTGGGGTAAGTAATTTTTTTTATATTACTTAGATACTTAGAATTTGCTCTTTCCAGAACAAACTGATACGGTTTGATTATGTGGTCTTTGGGGACATAAGAGGGAAATGAATATTTACTACACCGAAATAATTTTTCTTATAGGTATATAAAGTACAACAAATGCGTTTTTAGATATCAAATGCTTCATTATACATACATACATGTTAATAAACCAAGAGATAAAGTACAGAAAGTTTCCTCGAATTCATTACGAAATCATTGCATATACTGGTCACAGGATTAAATTCTCGACATATTAGTACATTGTGTTGAGGAATGTGAATTAGTTTGTAAACTATGCTTTCCAAACGCCAACTCCAACATTAAATTATACAAAATCTATGAAAAGACTTCTGGCCTTCTAATTCAGAAATTAAACCCTTCTTTCAAATTTAACTACAAGTTAACAAACAATTCATGAATAGTTTGGGTTATGTTGAAGCTAAAATTAGCAATAAAGAATTAAAACAATACATCATAGAACAACATACACTTAAACAAACCTAAACTTTCCTTTTATTTATATACCCAAAGCGTTAGTTTTCTATCTCGGTGTCAGGCACACAAGAAAATTTACAATTTCTGATCATTTATCAAAAGCTTGACTTTTTGGTTGATCTTCAGAAATATGAGTTTAGTAAAAAAAGAAGCCTCAAGCTAAGAAAGCGAATAAAGAACGATTTTTCTTTTAACGTGGAAATCTTATCGAAACACTTGTATTCGTAATCAACCACTTCGTGGCGTAGATAGAATGAAAAACTATTCATTTTCAGGACCGTTATAATATCTTCTAGTTAGTTAAGTCTAACTATATACATGAGAAGAATGAAATTTGTTTGAAATTACATAATTTATTGATTTGCTAAAGACATTCTGTTTGGTGAATTAAAAATGTTGATACTAATTTGTTCTTTGGCGAATTAATTTGAGCTTTGATACATAGCAACAGATAGACAGTCTGATCGGGTATTGCATTTTAAGGGACGTCACCGGACGTCTGCAATTAACTGTCTTTTCCGTTTTGTAAAATAATAGGTGGACATGCATACAATTGGGTTAATGTCTGAGATACTTGGTTGACAACATAGCACAAACAAATTTTTGAAAATTTCCACATTTGTGGAAAACGCTCAATATAATGTCACAATACTTATATAAAATCATAGTCCAGTACTAGATTTACTGATTTATAAAAATTAGTTTGGAAAAAAAGTTAACTGCAATAGATTGCTTTTTGGCGGTTTGGTCTTAGGGACAGTTTCAAACGTCTTGCCATGGTAAATAGCAAGCCAGGTTGGGCAATAATTCAGTACTTTGCTCTAAGATTTCGAGATTACTATAGCAGTGAAGTTTATATGTATATTGTACGTATGAAATCTTCAAATATGATACCTACAAATTCAAACTTATTTTTTAATGTCAAAATTATCTGTAGCCCAGTACTGAAAGTTCATTGCTCTTCACAATCTACGACACATGAACCTACTTATATAGTACTGATAATACAGCTCTATTATATATGTTGTGCCTATTATGAGGCAATAAGCAACTGAAACAGAATAAATCTGAACGTTAAGTAGGTATAATTTGCCAAAAATCTCTGAACTTTTCTTTAGGTTGTAATCTAGGCCGTAATGAGAAAAACAATGTGTGAGGGAGTTAACTAACATTACGTTGCGCGCAAAATTGAAGTGACCGTGTTATGTGCTTGTCTATACTAGGCGTTACTTTTTAGTTTATAGGACTGTACATGTACATTCAGAAATGTTTGAGATTTTAATGTCTGGTTTGGAAAACACCGACTGCTGCAAACCCTTTGCAATAGCTGAAAGGGCAGTACTTCGGCATTATTGTTAATACAGTAAGACCCCTACTTTCGCTACCCCGACTTACGCGAATCCGTTTTTTGTTGACAGAAGGCATTAGTTCCACTGAAAAAGAGTTACAAATTTTGGAAAACATAGACTCCAACAAAAAAAGTTTGCGTGAAAAGAAAAAAAATCTTTGATCCGTCAGACGACTGTTAGATCTTATGAAGCCTTTTACGTCAAAATAACTTTGGTTTAAATTTACTTTAATAATTTTCTTGAGTTAATCACTCATGACATACATTAAATTATTAATGACGTCTTTACAATAGTTCATATTACAATTTAAATTAATTTAAAAATCTTTACCGCAGGTAGGATTCGAACCTACGTAACCTTATCTCGCGTAAAGTGCATTAACCAACTGTGCTACCGAGGTAGGTATTCTAGTTGGTTAGTTAGGCTCGAATCCTACCTGCGGTAACTAGAATACCTACCTCGGTAGCACAGTTGGTTAGTGCACCTTACGCGAGATAAGGTTACGTAGGTTCAAATCCTACCTGCGGTAAAGATTTTTAAATTAATTTAATTAATTTAAATTGTAATAATAACTTTGGTTTATGTTTTTGCAATTCATAACAATATAATTTGTTGTAAAAGGTTTTCCAATAAGAGGTGTTATTTTGATATTCAAAGAAAAGTGCCATTTTTTAATATAAATGATCGGATGTTTATTTCATTATAAAGAGGAAGGTATGCCGTTAATAGTGGAAAATAACATCAGGCAAATGACCACCACGACCACGCTTACAGGACAATATCCTTTTCATGAAATTTTCCATAACCAAATCGCAAAGTGGCTGCCCTATGTCCTCGATAGCCTCACGAATTCCATCTTTGAGGTCTTGAATCGACGCTGGGCTGTTGGCGTAGACCTTCTCTTTCACGTGGCCCCAAAGAAAGAAGTCGCAAGGTGTTAAATCACAAGATCTCGGTGGCCAATTGTGATCACCTCTTCGAGAGATAACACGGTCCGGAAACTTTTTCCGTAAAAGATCAATGGTTTCGTTGCTTGTGTGGCACGTAGCGCCGTCTTGTTGAAAGTAAACGTTGTCCAGATCAATACCATCCAATTCCGGCCATAAAAAATCGTTAATCATCTCTCGATAGCGCAATCCAGTCACCGTAACTGTTGCTCCAGCCTCATTTTCGAAAAAGTAAGGTCCAATGACTCCGCCGGACCATAAACCGCACCAAACAGTCACACGTTGAGGATAGAGAGACTTTTCAACAATAACTCTTGGATTTTCTGAGCCCCAGATCCGACAATTTTGCTTGTTGACGAATCCACCGAGGTGGAAATGGGCCTCATCACTCAAGATGATTTTTCGATGGAATTCTGGATCATTTTCATGCATTTCAACGACCCAATCAGCAAAGACACGACGTTGTTGATGATCGGCCGGCTTGCGTTCTTGTGTTAACTGGACTTTATAAGCCTTAAGACCCAAATCTTTATGCAAAATACGGTGTAATGACGTTTGTGGAATGGCTAATTCCAAAGAACGACGAGGAATGGACAAACCTGGGTTTTCTTTAACACTTTCGGCTACAACAGCAATATTCTCGGCTGTTCTTGAGCGACGTGCACGGGTTTTATTCTTCACATCACTAACTTGTCCCAAGAGCTCGAATTTTTTCACCAATTTCTGTATTGCGGTCCGACAAGGTGCTTCACGGTGACCCAAAAATGTTCGAGTTTTACGAACCGTCTCTGCCAAATTTTCACCATTTTTATAGTGAATTTTAATAATTTCAATGCGTTGTTGAAGCGTGTATCGTTCCATATTTATTAATGGCGTAGTTTCTACTTGTCAAATGTCAAAAAATGATAGCTTCAAAAGTGACATCTACCGAAATAGCGGGCTATTCAAAATAACACCTCTTATTGGAAAACCCATTTTATTACACATTTTTCTTCTAAATTATTGTTTTTTTTTGGTCTCCGGTCCCAATTAAACATAATTTGTATGTATTTATATGCAAAATTGTACCCCAATTTACGCGGTTATCGCTCGGTCCCACCTATCGCGTAAATGCGGTGTATTACTGTATATGTAGAGGTATTCTTCTGGTCGCCCTTACACGAAATTTACAACACCTCTGCACTGTAGATTTGAACACTTAATCCGAACTAGTGACGGCTACTTGTAGTAGGGCATTCTACACCATCTCTCGCTCTTTTGCTTTTAAGACAGAAAAAGCAATGAGATACCTTTCATTTTCAATCTCGGTATCTTGAAGCCGAAAAGATCTTTAATTATTATTATTATGCAAAAACAAAGAAACATTTGATGTACTAACACAGAATGAACAAAACCAATAGCGATACGCTAGCAATAATTCTCCGTGCATAATAAAGAAGAGAGGGATAACAATATCTTCACAGCATGATAGCCAGCCCCTGGCTGTAGATCATGATATAGCGGCCTGTATTTACAATGAATAAACCCTTGTGTTGTTATCCTTGATGAACATACAAGATTTATGATTTTGTCATGAGTCCTGACCAAACGATTAAGATTTACGGTTTCTATAGGTAGAAGATTGCGTTGTAGCATAATCCTTCACAAGAGCTAGAATCTACATAGCAACTATTATTATTTTGAAAAGCCAATTTCATGATATTTTGTTTCCTGCCTCTAGAAAATGTAACGGTCATTTTTCGCTTTTCCCGTTACATGGAAATTGGTTTTCTTGCGCTTTCGGGGGTACTCGTAGTTTCTTAATTTTGCACTAGAAAAGCCCTTGATCATACAACATTGTAATTAGGAATCTTGCGTTACGAATTTTATTAGTCTGGGTTCACATTTCTCTTGTCTTCAGTTTGAAACATTTTCTTCGTTTCGCAACTTTTAAGGCATATTTATTTCAAATATTGAAGTTTAATTCTTCGCAGTGGAAATTTAAATGTTTTATAATAGCTTTCCCGTTAGGGGTGTTATATTCTAGAATTTCTGAGTTAGAAGGGTTGTGAATAGATATTCTTCCGGATTTGGATGCTGATTTTTTTATCTACTTGAAGGTTATATCACGGTTATCTGCGGGTTTCTTAACTCATTGAGTTTCTCATTACTTCTTTTAATCAGATTTCTTTAATTGAAGCTCTAGATAGGATTTATCATTGTTTAAATAATTTAATTTTCTTCCTGGGCTGATCGTAGAACACATAAATCGGTTGACTTGACTTTTGGGGAACGGAGGGATCGACTTGCGGCAGACGAAAAGTGAACAGCGCTTGAGTTACGCGCTAAATTCTTGTTCTTTCGAATTGATTTCGAGTTAGTGAGAAAAAAACCCTAAATTAAGGCAAGTTTCCTATTTTTGTTGCATCCCTGTTTCTATCAATGCTGATTGATGTTCTTGGTCTATAGTCTTTTTTATCCCGAAAAACCATCCTGGATGTTGGAAGTCTTCTTCATCGTTATGGAGGCTTAATTTGATTAAACTAGGCGTTCCGATTCAGCAGTTCTTCCAGATCTGAGATGTACGTTTCTGTGTGGATCCTTGGGATGAATTAGTGCTCTATCCCAGCTTCCGTGTTTAACAATTTAATTATTTAAAATGGAAGTGAAGATTTTATGTCTTAAAGGTTATCTGGGAATCTTATAATTTTGTAAAACAAAAAAAAAAAAATTAAGAAGACAATCTGAGGCAGATATAACTCTGGCTTATCCCTCGTAATAATTTGTAATTGCAGTAATTGTAATTTAAATTTTTTCTAGTGTTAAACTAAATTTTTGTGAGTAAATTCTGTGTTTGAGTACACATTTAGAGAAATATTTTTTTGATTAAATTTTTTTGTATACTCGATTTCGGATCTAAATTGAATTATTTCTTGTGTGGCAAATTGTTGCTTTTCTTAGGGTTTCACCTTCATGATGATTCCCTCCGGAGGCAACATGAAGATATTTTGGTAAGAAGTATAAATTTTTTTCAATTTGTGTATCCGAAATAGGTTGGGTGATCTATTTTTTTGTGATTTGTTTAACTTGTTACTAGGGTTGTTGCAGCTCTATTAAATTTTTTTTTGAATTTAAAGAATTTGTGCTCCAAATTTTACCTAGTTTATAGAACAACGAGCACACCTTCACGCGGCAGCCCTATTGAAAGCAATCTGTTTTACTAATCCATTCAGTGGCCAAAACAAACAACCTAACCATAAAAGTATTATAAATTTAACTGGAAAATTGTTCATATTGGACAGGATTTTAGAAGGTACCTACTACTAAATTCTTTGTACCGAAAGTTGTTTGTGCGCCAAGCAAGAAAGCCTAACTCTGAAAATAAGTGGTGGAAAGAAGCCAAACACGTTTCACTCAATATCTCAAAACTATGATTTTGAAAGTTAAGACCTTTTGCTTGGCAGGACAGTATTAATAACAGAAACAAACTATCTTTCCGACTCAAGTTAATTTCTTCGCAATTCGAATATAAACTGGTTTGCAAAAAAGTGTTTTCCAAATATCTCTGTTATTTCAAGAAGTATTAAATGATTCTTGCAATTATGATCCGATCGATTTGAGATAAACGTGAAAACAGAAAAAGACTTGATAAATGGTTAGATGACAACTTCCTGAGTGCAAGACGAATTCCTACATATGTATATTATGTAAGTCTTTGATATATGGAAGAATTAGTCTTTAATTCAAACAGCATTCTTTAGACCGCAGTGTCTCAAGATTATTGTGATATCGTTTATGGTTAGTTTCTGCTTTGTCTTTAATCAAATTTAGGATAATCGAAGTATTTAAAATGTCTCAGTTGATCTAAGAATAATGAATATAATTTCCCTACAGTTTGTAGAAGTCACCGATCATCTCTTACTGTAGATTAGTTTTTGAAATACTTTAATTAAAATCGGTAAAAGCTGGAAAGCTATGAATTCTCGTTTCAATGTCTCTTGTTTATTTCAGTTTTAGTCTTGATAATTGTTAAAACTGATACAATTAACCTTCTTGTATACACCTATGTTTTATTTCTCACAAATACAGATTTTGAAATTTTGCTGAAAATACAGTCTTCTATAATCTTTTTATAGTTGATTTCCTTACAATGCACGAATGTTCTCTAAAGAACACAAAAGTGTATTATTCTTAATGTAATTATTTTAACAGACATTATTGAAATTACTAAAACATACAAATGAATACAGTAAAATATGAATACTTTTTAGATTTTTTATGATTAAAATGAAATTTGATTCCGTAATGTAAACTACGGCGGTTATTACGTTCCCATATTTCAAAAAAACTGTAATTTAGAATTTTCGTAAATACTTAAAGCTCATTTCTTCAGTCAAATTTAAATTGTTAACAGCTTCCCACATCAACATCTGCGAAATATGAGAATTCAAATGAAAAATGAACGAATTGAAAGTGGTTCGTTAATCTCCTCACTTTTTATTCGATAAAATATTTTGATATGCTGGAAATACCTATGTTACTGAACAGTGGTTAACGTAAAACCTCTAATTTTAATGAAATTTTAACATTGGTTCGATATAACGCTGTTTTTCGATATTCAATTCTTGTATGATTTGACATCTCAATAAAGATTTTTTAATTCTTGTTTTAATACCTCCCACTTCAGTCGAGCTGTGATTACTGACTTAATTTTACTTTAAACTTTTTAAGTTGATAAGATTGATATAGTAATGAACATTTTTGTTCTAATGTCAAGTTTTCTTATTAGATTTTATGATATTTAGATCGATACAGGGTGTATTTAGTTACTTGGCAAAGTAGACTTTTTGATATAAATTAAATCTAATTTCTTATGGAATCTTTTACTACAGAGTGAATTGTTTCGGAGATGCAGAGTGTCAAACTGATCTTTTGTCTTTTTCAACCTTTTTTATATTTTTTTTCATTAAATTATTACTACGACAACAATGGCTGTCACATGTAAACGTGTTTTTTATAAAATGCAATTTAAGTAAGTAAAAAGATGAATTGTTGTAAACAGTAAAAGAACTGCTTTCGACTGAAGAGAATATATTTCTAGTGCAGTGGTACAAGGAAAACAGTTTAAAATAGATTTGTGAATTTTTGTCCCAAGCAAGTAGTGTATACTTTGAAATATTTAGTTAGAAAATTAATTGAGATTGTTTGCTTGGAAACCGGCAATTTCAAATAAGAGAAAAGAAAGTGCTTACTCAAGCAAAAAGGGAGAAAATCATAGGAATAAGTTGTTGAAGAGAATAATACTTTGTCTACTATAGAGATAACACAAATTGCTGGTGTACAAGCCGTTAAAGTAAGAAGAATACATATCACATTACTGTCAAGAGTTACTAGAAAGGTGCGACTAAAGATGGAGTTTGTTCTGTGAAACAATGATGCAAAAAATCAATGCAGATCCAAATTTTCTTCAAAATATTACTACCAAGGAAGGAACATTTCGTTTGCACGGTGAAGTCAACACTAGTCTATACCGATATTAAAACACTTAAGACTTAAAGCCTTTTAAAAAATTAATAATTGCGGAAGTTTATTTGGAGCTGTTTCAGCATCGAGTAACGACAAAAACCTAAAAAAAAGGCCTAATGTCCGTTAGGGATATCGGAAGATGTTCAGTCTCGTAGATTCTAGTCAGAGATGGGTGTGGTTCAATCTAAACTTAACGTCAAAACAGAAGAAAAGCTTACACTCACGGAAAAAAGTCAAAATTTAAAGGCGCCAGAAGCTGAAGGTCAAAAAGGAACCATCGGCCAGCCCACGTAGCTTCTCGTAGACTAACACCCAATATATGGACTCCTTACAAAGTAACACCCTGTATATGAGCTTACCTGAATTACTCACAATAGACATTTTATTTATTAAAGTACTCAAAATGTAATGTTTAACGTTTTAGTTTCGTAAATGCTGATGACGCCAAAATTTTACTGGGGTGATCAATTCAATATACCCTTACTTACCAAATAAACTTTAAATTCGCAACAATCTGGAGCTTGCCAGCGACATAAATGTAACAATATTTCTAACTGTAATCAAAGTAATTTTATGTGCAATAATATATTTATTCGTGCCCTTCTAAAGATCCACGGCTGGCTTATACTGTTAAAATAAACAAACACAAATGCACACAACTAAAGTATACTTCAATAAAGCGCATGGATAAATTTACTTTACTTTATTGAATTCATAATAATAAAAAAAAACACAGGAACACTGAAATATGTATGTAAAACTAACATCCACCCAGAGGAGGAAGAACCAAAGCGAATATTAAAAAAAAATTAATTATTTGATCAAAGAAAAAAAACATACAAGATTTGTCGGTAGTTAGCTGCCTCAGATGGTTGCTTAGGCGACCAACAAACGCCTGCTCGCGGCTGAATTCTCACACAACCGTCCCTAATTACTACAGCATATATTAAACCAGAAAGCCTTCAAAGCTATTGTTAAAGGAACTGAATTTTAGAACTGCACGGTGTCTATTGCGGTACTCAATTATATAAAAGATTATACAGGGACTGTCCAACGTGATGGTTTTCTTCTCATATCAACAAAACAGCTCACAAGATATTTAGTTAGGTAATAAACCTTTGATTAAATCAAAAAAAAAACTAAACGCCTTTGATTAAATCCAAAAAGAAACTAAACGGAGCGGCTTTACTTCTTCACGATCCCGGAGATTCCGGTCTGAGTTCGACAATTAAATTGCCTTTACACAAAAGAAAACTGACTTGGCAAATTATACCAGTTAGTCTACAAGTTCACACTTTGTCCTAATCCGTCCTAGGAGGACGTCTATGGAATTTCACAAAACCACGTTTGCATAGACTCCCACAAGCACCAACTCTTAAACAAGAACTTGCAGCAAAAATGCATAAAGCTAACTCACATATGTACCCTTTACGAAAACTAAAACTAGAATGAATGCCCTTTTGAGGCCCTACGCTGCGCGCCGGTCTCGATTATACATGATGACCAAGCTGAGTACAGTCACTTTCACCCTGAAAGAAAAAAAATACTTGGGCAACTATACGATAAATGGAAAGTTTTTACAGTCCATTGATACATTGTAATTTGTACTTGTCATCCGCAACGCTCTTAAAAAATAAGAGTTTCTGAGAAATTCGTCAGGCTTGACGACAGAAAAATCGTGCCAAAACGCACGTACAAGCTAATCATTTAGAACTCAACAAGCATTAAACCAAAATATTCTTGCTAACCCAAAATAAACAATTTATCAAATAAATTTATGTGAAATAAAATAATTAGGTCTCACAAAATGAAAATATTTGAACGGGATTGAAAACAGAGGCCAGATGAGTACGCAACATTTTAAAATAATATTAACAATCGTCTCTTACCCGTGGTAAATGACCTTATTATTAATGTTGGAAATATATAGTACCAGCATGATGGGACATAAATGCCTAAAGCATTTTCAAATCAAACATTTACTCATCGATAAATTGGACGTGGCGCAGAAACAGAAGGGCCCGCGAGGCTCCCCGATCTTGTACCAAACGATTGTTTTCATTGGGGTTTTCTAAAAACAAAATTTATTTAGTGGCAAGACTTCCTAGGACGTTTTTAATTCTGTGAAGGTCTTGAAAAATAGAAGACGGTCTTGATCATGCAGTATTTTCTGTTTGCTTAGAAATAGAAACGATTGTAAAAAGAACAACAAACCAATGTGTAAGTTGTGGGTGTAATATTATATGCAAATAATTTTATGACCGGAGTTCATGACTGCTAATAACAACTTCTGGAACTGAACCTGCAATCCATTACAACGTATCTTATATAGGAGGTTCTATAAATTATTTTTATTTAATATACTCATTTGCTGCTGCTAATAATATAATGATACATTACATTGGGTATTTTGAACACGTTGTGACCTGCTGATGAGTGGTGAAAATCCAGACAGTCCAGTAATTACAAATAACTATTTTTAAAATGTTTAAGAAGATTTTACGCCCAAAAACATCCATAATGTCGAGCAAAGCATTATTGACTTAAACTCACAAATTATAAAGATTTTGTGATTCAGAATTTCTTTGACTTGAATGTAGCAGCAAAAATTCTTTGAAGATTTTATAATTTGCTCCAGACATTTGCAACGGCGTAAATTAATTTATAATGTTCAGGTTTTCGAAGAGTACCAACGCCCTTGTTGGTATTGTTGCATCTCTCCAAATTGAGTGAACAAATGCCTTAGAAATCTATTGCTACCGCTTGGGTTTTTTTTTTCATAACCTATTAGATGATACCCAAAAAACCTAGACTCAATAGGATCTATTGAGCAAAATTGTTTCTCAGGCCCATCTATGTCATTGCAGAATTATCTAATAGCGTTTAGCCAAACATTAGAAAGTGTTACAACTACTAGCACTGAAAAACATTTTAGCAGAAAAAGGTAGATATATAAAACAGAATAACCGACCAAGATAAAGGTAAGTAGCTGACCAAGATAGAAGCACCCAAGAGTGACTAGGTTGCCCTAGAGAAAAGGCGACAAAACGATGATTTGCTATGCTTGAAATATCGTCGAGTGCTGATATTGGTTACTGTTTAAATTAAGCACCTAATAACGAGGTAAACCCCAGGAAGATGAAAACTGAAATTTAGCATTCCGTTGTAATTTGACCTCTAGATTACAAAATAGAAATTAGAACATTTTTTGTTAAGTGGAACTTTTACTAAATTTTAGCCTGATAGATTTACTGGTTACCCACCGTTAAGCGGGACAGATTTCGGTTTTTTGTTCTAATTACTTTATTATCCATCTTAGACCTATGGTATCTTAATACTTCTTTGTCAGGAATCCTACAGGGTATCTACCAGAGTAATAAGCAAGTAGGTATTCCAATAAGCATACGAGAACAAAAGGAAGATTTTGAAAAAACTGCAAGAAAACCTGATTAACCCCAAAACAACCAAGTTAGGACCCTTGCAGTACGAGTTGTAATTAGTCATCGATTAGAAGTGAGAAAACATCAAAATATATAACAAATTAATTACATTAATACAAAACAAAAAGTAGGAATTTCTCTTTTACGAACATTCTGTATAGTCAAAGATAATTCTAAGAGTTTTGTAACTTTTGTTACATCCTGGAATATGAAATTGTGCTGAAATCTGCTTTCAAAATTTCCTTCAGTTTCAATATGTATGTCAAGAGGTTGTTAATTAAAAATGCAAACCCTTCTTAATAAAAATTAATAAGTAAACACGTCTAAGAATTAATTATTAAAAAAATATTCTAACCATAAAAAAATCAGTAAAAAATATTTGTCTTTTATGTAAATTTAAACTCAATTAGAAACCAACCTATAAAGGAATGATGAACTAGGTTAACTTTTTCTCAACCTCTTTAGATTAGTACAAGCTCCACACAAATTACTTCATTCATACAAAAACATTATTCAGGCAATTATAACTTAGGCCTAAATCATGGTCAAACCCAAGAGAATGGATCTAGCTAATTAATTACATTTACACTTCAGTAAGTGTTGTTCAAGGATTTATAGTTTAATTGAATTGGTTAGAGTAAACTGTTTAACTGGATTAGAACTCAGTTTGATTTCTATTACTTAAGAGATATTTTAACACCATAAAATTTGATATTTGAGATATTAATAAAAAAAATAGAAAACCGATCTGTTTATTCAGCTCGTTCGATCTGTTTTATTACGTTGTCCTTACTCAATCATCTTTTATTTTTCTTTGAAAAATAAACACATAAAATGAAAACCAAGCTTTTTATTTCTTTGCCATCACGATTAAGATTAATGACTCATAAAAAAATTTTTGAAAGGTCTAGTTTTTACTGAACTTTTAAAAAAGGTTCGAGTTCTACTTTTGTTTTTCTTGTAAGTATCCCAATTGGGCATACTCAAGGGTGCTAACATCAAAACTCATTAATTTTAGGAATACCTCAATTTATAATTGTGAGATTAATATGTACAAGGTTAATAAAACGGGTTGAATTCTGAAAGAAATTCAAAGGAAATTAAAACGAAAATGTGTTCAAAAAATGTCTCGCTAATATCAGGAGGGAAATTTTGGATGATCCTTGAAAACTTTAGACATTTCATTAATTATTGAAATTAAGCGAAGCAAGCGAGAGAACTAGTAATGACTTCCTAGAATGTACGATCATATTCTCTCGCTAAGTGTCGTTAATATTCTGCGTTAACAATCCTTAGTTAGATGTATGTAATTATGACCTTATCCACATATTTAAGCGCTTTAAGTTAAGATAACGTGCACATGTTCAACTTTGTAAATTATATGGTTCTTGTTGGTAAAGCGCAAGATTGCTATATTCGATCAAGTTAAAGTAAGAAGACAATACTACAACTAACTAGATTTAAGATAATTTTGATATGACACGTTTGTGGGCGGCTGTGATGAAGAAACTGTAATAAAGATAAAAGGAAAATTAAGGAATATTAACGTTAAAGTTCAAAGGTTACTGATGGTCATGAAGCTAAAATTAAGCGAATTCAATGCGTGCAAATCTTTATCTTCCTGGGGGAGGGGGGTTATATAATATCAGTCATGCAGTAAATCAATACTTAAGAAAAAACCACTTTTTTGGAAACTAACAATAGAAACCTACTTAACTTTTTTAAATCAAAACTAACATATATTTTCAAAAGGTAATTTTAAGATATTTGTTTAGACGAAAATGATTGAAATATTTGCCTCGCAGTCTAGAGTTTGCTTAATTGTTGAAAGAAAACTGTCATCAGTTCGTAGAAGAAGAATTTGCACAAATTGCAGTTTCAGTTCAATGCATGCTTTGGAATCTTCCACTTTCCATATAAAACTCAATTGAAGATCTGAAAGGGTGCTGTGGTTTCTCAGTAATTATTTAGCATGGATCAAAATCTCAAAAAAAAATGGTATTAACCTGTGACATTTTGATCACTTTATTGACTTATTTTTGGAATTCCTGTAATTGCTGAGTTTGATTAAAAACATATAAAAACATCTAAATTCTTGAGCAATATAGATTCGGTACTCAATGGTTGATTCTTAAAGTTCCTTTTAACCTTGATCTAGTTTATTTACAAGAATCATGAAAACGCATAATCTCAAGCAATCATACCCCTCTTGCTACGCATTAGTTTTTTACATTTATGACCTTTTCAATGTAGTTTGGCGCCTAAAACCTATTTTGAGCAGACCCAATGGGTTCGAAGAGCAAAATAGAGAAAAATCAATTAAGCTTGTTTAACATTATCTTGTTTAATCCAATTCTATAAAGGTAATCTTTGGTGTTATCGTTCTGTATTTTGATTGGTTCTCTCAAATAGCAAACCGTTAGAATCAGTTCTGACTATTTCAGCATGTAACAGATGCAAATGGCGGATATACAGTCAAGAATGTTGGCATTTGCACGTCTTACATTCAAGGTGTATTATATGTATATCCCCAATCACCATTTTCGGAATCTTCTTCTCTCATTACTAGTCTTTTTGGTCGTCTCCTTTTTCGTCTTTAAAATCAAATCTATTCCAGTATTCTTCTCTGGTTTCTTAACATGATCAATACAGTCAACAGATCTTCAAATTAAATAACAATAGAACTGTAGGAACTGTTTTGATGAGTATATTGTGATGAACAATGGAACTTTAACCTTTGCTAATTGCAAAACGCTTATGTTGCAATTTCTCGTTTAGCGGGTGATGTATTATCTACTTATTAGTAGCATTACTAGTGAAGGTGCAGAGATACTATAACACTCAAGATCAGAAAAACCAAAAGCTCATAAGGACCAGAAAACTTGACATAGAACTAGAGGTTCACAAGAGTTCAATCCTTCAGGAAAAATTGGATATTTGCAAAAACCAAAATAGAAACTGTAGAGATCTTCAAGAGTATAGAAGCTACTGAGAATTCAAGACCACTCAAAAAACAAAAATTAAAATAGTGACTCACTGCCGAAATGTACATCTCAGTCGCGGTAATTAGAGTATGCAGGATGCATCATAGCCAATAGAACAACTTAGTCTGATCACATAAATTGATGATTTAATTAATTAAATGTAGTTTGAGTTTACTTTTCTATGGGTGAAGGTTCGTAGATAGATTTTGTATCATTTGTCGCATCTCCGATTCTCTTAACGCACGACATATCAGACTTTGTTCCTGCATGCCCTTTTAATTTACTTGGTTTTGTCTAAAGAAAGTAAGATTTAAGTTAATAAATGCGCTGTTGTTTATTTAGTCGTTGTGTTATTCTTGGATGGGGTATTTATTGTTTGTTACAGACAAAGAATAACTGATAGTATACTATAAAAGTGATACAGGTAACTCCCAAACTACTCTGCGTTTCTGTGATCGTCATAGAACAAGTTACTGTATGCCCGAAACCGTGTTGGGGAATTTGAGCATTTTTTTTGGTTTTGTTGAGAATTCTAGCTTATATACTGTAACATAAATTACTCAAATTTCAATGATTCACCTTAGTTTTAGCATTAGAGTTCCTGAGCCGTGTTGTGTCACCCTTTTGGGTTTGTCTAAATTCTTCTGAATTTGAAACTTGGGCAAAATCTCAATTTGGCCAAACATACAGTTAAGAAAAATCCTAGTTTTGTATCCTACCGTCTTTAATTTTGAACAGCAGAACTCATAATTTCGGAATAGTGTCTTGATCATCAGGGTTTGTTGTATTCGACTGTTCGGTGAACTACCGTCCATCAATTTCTACCCCGCGTATCCTAACTCAAATCGGTAAGAGCGGATTGGATTAATGGGATGTTAAATTCGATTCAAATGAGTACTGTCAGCAGCGATACTTTAATTGATTTTTCAATTAAAGTTCTAACACAAATTCGGTTCATAATGGTGTGTATGAATCACGAAATGATAGTTGCTACTTTGCGTATCTAAAAGGATGCAGATGCTAGAATTTAGAGCTATAAGCCTTGCGGAGCCGAACAACAAAATAAAGTTTGTGCAATACCTGTTTGGTTTCGAAACAAATTTGAATAATTTAAACAATGTATCAACCACAACAAAAACGTATTTAAAACCGTATTATCACAATCAATTCTATGAACTCTGATTGGGCATGACATTAGATTATGATCTCGAAATGCAAAACTGACTCGATCGTAAAATCAGAGAACTGCTAACAAAGTAGGGAATTCCAGATCAGAGTTATCAAATCGTAGATTTTGATGTCATCATCATCATCATTATCACGTTGATGGTGGTAGCGGCAACAGAGACTACTGAGTGGTCTGATGACAAATGGTGACGCTAGAGATGATGGTAAATGTTTGTTGTAATGTTTGAGACGGTTGATGATGAGAAAGCTGATGATGTGATTTGTAGGTGGTATATGATTGATTAGGTGTAGATGGACAGAATCTGCGGACTGGGACTATGTGACTTGGAAGAAAACTCCGAAAATGTGATCTGATGTGATGGAGGAAAATTTTTTTCTCATGTTCAATGCAATAAATTGAAACTTAATTGAGTTCCAACGTGTAATCTCCACACCACCATGTTGAGTCAGTCATTGATTTGTATGAGAGCTCCTTAGCATTAAATGCGAACGGATAAGGATGAATAATGTCTTGCTGGAAATTCTAGAAGTCACCAAGCAATGTGTTAACGATCTTGAAGGATCATATCTGAGTCTAAGTCATGTCTGGATTTGTTGTAATGCATGAAAAGGATACAATGGCCCAGAAAAACAACGTTCACTGTAAATATATTTTTGGACCAAATTACAAGTTTTAGCAAACATACGTGAACCTAGCGCAAAAATCGATAAACTATGTAATTTTTAATAGATGTTTTTAAAAATATTCTTTTTATCGAACTATATTGTTTCAATGACTAAAGTCAAAAGGAAGAAAGATAAACCAACGAACCCTTTCTTTCATAGGTTTGCGATAAGAAGCAAAGGAATTCAAAGTACAGCCTAAATATTATTTAGAAACTATTTGATTAATTGGAAGAAGATATTGATTTCTAAGCTAAAAATTAAACCTCTTTATTAAATTAAAGTTGAAGTCAGTTATTGCACTTCCCTTTTCCCCCCTTAAAAAATAATAACAGCGCACTTTTATTATTTTAAAATTTAAAATCTTAAAATTCATTTATAAATTTTAAGGTGTAGTCTACTTATAAATAAAAAATATGTAAAAAGAAATTACTTTCGTTTATCCTGCAGGATGTTCAGCTAACAACATACATTAATTATTCATAAGAGTTTTTAAACAAACGAGATCTCAAAAAATGCTTTCAAATTCAGTAAGAAATCAATTTTTGGTATCCTCTTAATTCCCTTGTCGTCCACTTTAACTTGGAATTTATTCATCACTAACATTTAAATTTATTCCATTATCTCTGGGGGTTGTTTAATTGCATTTATTATGGATATTTGACTAATTTAACTGATTGCTACTTTAATTAATAATTTTAATCAATATCTTTCCCTTTGCTGCTTTTAATATTTAAAATGGGCGAACCTTCAGTTTAATTTTCTTTCATACACTCTTCAATAACTTCAATTTAGTAAAGGTCATTAACGTTATATTTCTTTTTTTACTGGTATTCTGGATAAAGTAAGTTTGGCCGTCGTAATTATATTGTTCTTAATCTTTACAGAAAACTTACTAACGTCAAAAGAAAGGTACTCCTGAAGGATTTGATATTATTTATTTAGAAGCCTGTCTACATTTTCTGGGAAGGAAAACTTCGACGATTTTATTAAATTTTTAAGCTTCTTGTCGGTTATATGAAGTTACTTTGATATCCAAAGAAGAGAACTTTGGTGAGGGTTGTTGTGTAATAGCTAAAAACGGGATCAAAAATGCCCTCCAGATTAGTTTCCAGTAAAATGCTTTTTGGGTATTAAGAATTTTATTTTCTTTCTCTTACAAAATGAATTAAAAGCAGAAAAGATCAAAAGTAAATCGCACGGAAGATTACGGACTAAAGTAAATTAATGAAGGAAGTTAGAATATTAAATGCGTACTCTTATACTCTCCAAGATTTAAACTTTCATGTAGCTTTATAGTTGCAGCTTCTGTCTAATCCCATGATTAAAGCATAAGACTAAACGGGTTTTAATTATGAACTACCGGATTGCTACAACGTAGTTTAAAGTTAATGCAGAACTATTTCTTAAGGGGAAAAATTCCATTTTCTTGATTCGAAAACTTTTTAGCTGCTTTTCTGATATTTATGTACCTCTTGGTTATAATAGCAAGACTGCTATTGTTTCCATTTTCTGCATTTCTTCATTTTCTTTCTTAGTTCAACTCAATAAGATCGCTCGGTAACTGATACTTTGGAATGTCATTATCTTATAACAACATTGTTTAAACGCCGCTAAAAATTAGTGCAGAGGATATTCTATGACGTTGTGGCTACAAATTGATCTGTATTAAAATATGAAACAACCTGTGTTAGGTGACTTCCCTAACTATTCAAAATAGTAAAAGCAGAAATGATGCCGGGAAATTCTAGATCGCAGTTTTATTGCTTTATTCAATTAAATTCTTGTATAATCCTTAACCTATTTACTTCGACTTTGTATTGTCACATGGTGCTGATCACACAATATGTTACGAAAACTTTTATTCGATAATTTATAGGGTAACTCAGAGAACATCAAGGTTTACAGACTGCTATAACAGTTTACAGTAAGAATTTGTTGGACATTACTATTGTTGTTATCATTATTTTTAGATTTATGATATATTGAATTCGGATTACTAATATGGTTTTGGTATTTCAAAGAATATTTCATTTGCGATGTAACACGATTCCAGAAAAGTTTGCTCAAATACAATGTCGTCATAATCGATGTATCAAAGAAAAGCAATCAGTAAAAACTAGGCTTAGAGCAGAAATTGAATCAAACGCTTGGGCTGTAGGATATCTAACCAATTCCAACTCGGGTTAAAATTTGTCCATGTTTGCTCTACATGATACTATTACCTTTTCAAGTTCAAAAAGAGACTAATCAACTTCAAATTTTTGTAGCGGCTTCTTCTTGACTACTCTTCAAACAATCGTAAGAACAATGCTCTGCAGAAACTTTTTGCTGATTTCTTGGCATGACATAATTTTCTCTGCAAGGTAGGTGGTTAATTCATCTTTGGTACGAGTATGTGACCATAGCTTTTTCATATTTATATCTGAAATATTAGTGGTGTCACATATTTTGTAATGTGTTGCTACACCTCTTGATTGATTTTTCTAAGTACATTTCAAAAACAATATGAAGTTCATCATACTGCCAGTATTTCCTTTAAAGCTTTTGGGTGAACACATCAGCAAGATCTGCACAGATTTTCACTCAGATGGTTTTATCAAGAGCCTGCAATTCTCCCATGCCGTCCAGATTGCAATCCAACTGTTTGGTTGGTGATCTAGGACAGATGATAAGGAGTAATTTGTAGCGGGTTTCACAACAGACTTCAAGATATGAATTAGTTTACTTTTAGCTGGACACTGATGCATTGTTTCATCTTGTGCACATGAATCTAGACACCGCCGACATTTCGTACTTACCTAAGATTGTGCATAGGTCTACTTCTCATTGAGATCGTGCGACGCGAATCCAGCATACTTTACTGTTACTTGTTTGTTGATGGTAGAACATAGTTTTAGTTTGTTCTTTTTGATAGGTGCCCAGAGACTGACTGATCCATCAAGAAGTCGGTCAGACTTGAATGCTTCATACAATTCTCTTCCTAATGATTCAATTCGGCTAACATTTAATGTAATTTGCTCACTGAATACAGCCTTTGTTGCTATGTTCATAAACTCCGGACCCTCTAATTTAAAAGGATTTCCAATGTCTGCTCACCGTATAGAAGTGAAATGGCTTTATCTCAGGCTTTAGCAGATGTTTCATTATTTTTATGGTGTTTTCTAGCTTCCTGGTTGAGTAAATTACCACACATATTTAGTGTTTCTTGTGAGCTCAGGTGCTTTTGAGAAAAAGCGAGCGAGAGCACTGGGTTGCTGTGTTATTCCAAGTAATCTTTCAACAACTTTCGTTGCTCTGTTTTTATGTTCTAGTGCCTCATTACAAGCAAGAGAACAAAACGGTATGTTAGACGTATTTACTACCCAGTTGCCCTTTTCTTAGTTTCACCATGTTAAACCAGAACAACGACCATAGCAAAAAATGTCAAAGTTGTGCTTCCACAACCGTTTTTTAGCTTAATAAAAATATCAACAAAAATATTGGTTTTTCGCAAAACATGTAAATAACATTTCTTTTAGCTATTAAAAGTACCTTTCCATCAAGCTAAATAAAATTAAAATCGGTTAAACAGCGACCGAGACAATGCAGTTTGAATACCTGTGAAGGTATCACCATCAAAATTGCTAAACTACATTATTTTTCTGATAAAATGACACCACTGGCACCTTCCCTTCGTTAACTTTGTCACGGAAAACATAATGCTCCCAGACTACATGTATCAGTCGCATGTAGTGTACTGCTACTATCAGACAATGCTCCGTCTCGTGTTGACTTTACAAAAATTGTTTGCAAAGGAGGAATCTAGCAATCATCGCTTATTCGGATTAAGTTATTAAAGTACGATTTTTAATCCAATTGAGCTTGCTTGTTCCAGTTCTAAAGGTGCTATCAAACGTTATCTGTCTATAACTTTTTAACCTCAAGTTGGAATCAATTAATTTTAAATTGAGAATAATCAATTTCAAATTGAAGTAATCAATTTTAAATTAGACGAATCCACTTCATGTTGAAACCAATCAGCTTTAAATTGAGATCAGTCAACTTCAAATTGAGATCAATCAACTTTAAATTGGGTTCAGATTAGTCTCAATTTAAAATTCGAAGTTGACTGATGTCAATTTGAAGTTGATGGGCCTCAACTGAAAGTTGATTAGTTCAGTTTCCTATTGATTGGTCTCAATTTGGAGTTGAAGGAAGTATAGATAGGATGCAGATGAGCAATGATAAATTCCACCAGGTACTTGATTATCGGTTTCGATAACAAAACAACACTCTTGACCGTTTCCTTTGTTGCTGATTCTTCTGAGTCACATTTTTTATATATAATCTTGTTGAATCATAATGTTCATCTAATCACCAATAATAGCTTTGAGTATTGTTGGTGTCGCCTGCCACCGACAGAAACAATCTCATCTGTAATTATCATTTGCCAAATGAGTGTTTGCCTACTGACAAAATCTCAGTAGTAAAGCTTTATATCCAGCCTGAGATTGTTGCACACATTGCACATAAAATCAACACAAACTTTTTTTATGCAGGATTCTTCGTACATACTCTTGAATATAGAACATCAAGTCGTGGTTGTGACTTGAAATGAACCGGAAATACTTGAAAAGCAGGTTTGACTTACAAAGCCTAATGAGAATTCACATGCCATTGTAATTAGAAGTTAATTTCCAAAGTCGCCTGTTTGTGAGTATTTAGAAAGTAGAAAAAAAGTTCGGTTTTGGTTTCAATTTCTTATGGAGATTTACATGGGGAGATAAGAGCTGGCTAACTTCCGGTCTAACAGGATGTCGAGCTGATAGGAGTTACTGATAAGAGCTCAAAACAGGATGTGGCGTTGATAAGACTTTTACAACTGTCATTTATATTCGGTCTAACGGTCTTTTCTAATTTAACAGATTTTGATAAGGCTTTGTAACGGTCAAGATAAAGAACCACAAGTTGGTCATCACTAGAATGACAGCGGTGGCGTTGTTACATCTAATTATATTATTATTAGGAACTGATGCTTTTTACAAGGGCTGCTGTCTTTTTATTCTGTCTCTTAACAATAGCCCTTAAACCGAAAAAGACCGTTATGAGCCATCTTTATTTTGACTGTTACAAAGCCTTATCAAAATCTATTAAACCATAAAAGACCGTTAGACCGGATGTAAATGACAGTTATAAAGGTCTTATCAACGCGACATCCTGTTTTGAACTCTTATCAGTAACTCTTATCAGCTCGACATCCTGTTAGATCGAAAGTTAGCCAGCTCTCATCTCACCATGTAAATCTCCATAAGAAATTGTGCCAAAACCGGTCTTGCTAATCTACTTTAGTACAATATCATTTAAAACCAGCTAATTGGTCCCGTTATTCTGGAAGATCTTAAAGGAACAGGATTACTTGGAACTACTTTAGAATGAATTTTCAATACTACTGGTAGTCCATCCTTTGGATATATTGGTACTTGCCACATTTTTAGTGTAACATTTTTTATAAGTTTGTTTTCCTTAAATATGACACTTTCTACTAGGAACCATGAAAGACCTTCAGAAATATCGTTTGTAAAGTCAGGATAAATCTGGTAGGACTCCATAATACTTTAAAGCTAAATCCAAAGAAAGTTCTGCCTTATTACAGAACAATTACAATGCTCCTCGTGGAAACTGTGTATTACTTAGAGGTATATAACTAAATACTTACTTGATCATCTGGTACAAGCTATACCTGACTTTTCCAACGAGCTGCTGAAGCTCTAATCAGAAGCAAAACTTAATATTTAAAACTACTTATCCCCTAGCTGAGAATCAATTTTTCCAATGAGCTACCAAATTCTCAAACTCCAATGAGAAGAAACTCACAATCACACATTAGGAGCCCAACCTAAAGGGCAAAGAAAAACTGAGAGTCTCCGATCTGCAATCCAATCCTAGCCTGACTGAACACTATCATCTAAACAAGTCATTAACGCCAAAGAAGCAAACCCAACTGTCTTATAAATTCCAGCATCAGCTGAAAACGTATAGAAAACTAAATTGAAAATAATTTATTACTTCTACATAAAATCCAGCAAATACTGAATGTACGCTTCTTCAATGCGTAATCTTGATCTAACCAGAAGAAATTAGCGAGCCAATTATTAATTTAAAGGCCTTAGCTAAACAAAACCAGTACAAGACTAAATGAAACTAAAAAAGCAAATCAAAAGTCAACCATAAATTCAAACAGAAAAAGTCTGAATGCATGTTATACTAAAGTAGTTTGCAGATGACAAGGTCTTTGATGCTCAGATATTGAACAAAACTAAAGCTGAAACAAAAACGAATAACTTTTAAGTTAATTACAATTAATTATTATATCTTGTACTGACTATGGTTGCTGTTAGGTGCATAAAGAAGGACTATAACAATAACTTTTAAAACCATTTTGCTGTCAATATTATCATCAACTACCTGATTGGTGCTATTACCTGGAATTACTTCAGATGAGTTGCCAATACGGTTGAAGAGCGGTTCTTTGACTGTTTGGTTTTTCTGGTCTATGAATTGCTCACGATGGTTCCATTAGTTGACATTCGAGGTACCTCATCCTTATTTTATTCGAGGTTTGATTGTAAGAATAATAAATAAGAAATGAAATAAATACAAGCAAAAAGGATGTTTGGTAAATTTCATTTTGGATGTTACTGACACCAAGACTGACTCAGAGGTCAAAAGATACACAAAATGCTTGAACCATATGGAGTTATTGTTTGTAAATGACTTTTAGGTATTTGATATCTCATTTTAAGTGTTACTCTTCGTTTTTTTCTCTGCTCTATTATTCTGAAGATTGTCTAAATAACGATTTAATCTTAAGCTTATTTTGTACAAAATTAAATTTAATTCTCATTTCGCCTAAAAATTACTGGGTTAATCAAAATATTTTAATTGTAATCTAAATACGAATTTAATTAGAAATATTAATTTTAGATTATTATCACGCAATTATGTTTGGCGGCTTCCATTTGTGGATAAATATTATTCTAAGAGATTTCAGCTTGTTATTAGATCCTTATATGCCAGAGGGAGCTTTTAAAGTAGTTCTCGCCTATTTATGTTAAGTTTCAGAACACCTTTCGATAGATAAGATATACAGAAATTTTGCTAGAAGGAGTTTGGTGTAAAGTTCAAGACTTCAAGTTTAGGTGTTTACTATTTACCATAATATCACAAAATATTAATGGAGTTAATTACATCGTAAAGTTGTTATTTCGAATCCTTTTAGGATTTTGCTATTTTGGCGTGATGTTTCTGTTCCGTTAAATTTAATTAGTTTTATACATCTTGGTGCTAAAAATAATAGTATTTTTGTAAAAACAATAATTTTCCATTAATGTATTTTCAGGCACACTAAGAAAAACACTTTTATAAATAAAAAGGAAGAGAATTTAGCAACTTTCGATGATAAGTGTTTCAGTTTTTCCCGTTTCATTATTTGTCTAAAGTCGACATCTTAGTAGGTATTAACTTTTTAGAACTGGAGTTGCAACCACGGAAGAGACCGTCTTCAAAAGGGGCTGTGTGTGGTTGCGAATCATCTTTCTTTGATTAATGTTATGAAATTAAGTTCACTATAGCAGAAAATAATAAATTGGTACCATTTTGAGAAAGAGTTGCTCATCTAAGATTTAATATACATTGTAACACATGCAATCAAAACTAGCTAAGATGGGCCTACAACACAACCTACTTACTTTTCATCACCCCATCTCTTCACTAATTCACCGATCGGAGAATTGTGTAGAAGTGAATGCCACGAACTCTGGATACCGACTAATAATACTGGTATAGTGACAAAATTGATTTACTATTACGGAATAGCCTCACGTAAATTTGCAATTAGCTCATTCTAATATTTTTCACTACCATAAAGCAATGTTGCAAAAGCTGATCTTATTTCCAATATTGTTTAATATAATTCGGTCAAACGCTATGTCAATAACATCTGAGACAATAGAAGATCCACCTTCTCTATAATTCTTTGGATATTTTACATCTTTCTTCAGCAATTAGGTGTTAAAAGCCATTTGATTTTTTAAGTACAATAATTTTGAACTAGAAAAAATGAAAAGTCAGATAATTCTAAAAGCACGAAAATAATTTTGAAATACAAAGTAGGAAGTTATACAAACATAAGATAAGGCAAAAACAGTAAATTAGGAATTAGAGAGCTTTTCATTTTCTTGGAAATGCATATACGCACGCTCAAAATTAGTGTATCATCAAACACCAATTTTGCCCCGCTTTATCGATTCAATAAAATTAAATCCAACCCTACTCATTATTTACAACACGAAATTTTTCTCTTTGTTAAAGCTTAACACCCAAAATAATGGCCAAGAAACGTTAAATAAATTTTATGATATTTGTCTAACCTTAAACGGAAATTTTTACCATTCATTATAATAACCATTGTTTGTTTTGATTAATTATTTTTGTTCAATGATGCGTTTACAAACAAAACCAAAATTAATGAATTTGTATGGAAAATGTGAGATGCAGAATGAGATAAGCTTTCCTACATAAAATGTGTTGAGTGTATATAGACGAGGGTAGATGCGTGCGTGCGTGCTTTTGCTCAGTTACTGGTAAAATCTGTTATCAGATACTATGAATTACAGGCTATATATAAATTCTTTCTAATACGAATAAATGGTAAATTAAAAGGGCTGCTAATTACGTCTTCTTTTTCTGCGGAGCTTTAATTTTATTCCATTTTATAGTGGCATAACCTGCTTTAAAGTGTAGGTATGAACGCCGGCGTTTTACCATTCTCTCTAAACTTGAATTAAGAAAATTGGTTTATGTCGACTAAACTACTCCCTTTCCCATTTAGGGTCTCTGAAAATGTTAACCTTCACTTAATTTCTGTGAAAACTGAGTTTAGTAATGAACATTTCCAAGAAATATTTGATTATTCAATTTAACTAGAAAATAAAGCCTTTCGTTTTATCAACCATTACGATTTAAGAGGAAATTTTTACTTTAATAAATTCGCGTAGTGGGTAGGATTAAACTAACCGAAGATTCAATTTCAAAAATCTGCGGGATGTGAATGTAATATTTTAAGGTCGATTTGAGTACTGACAGCTTTGCAAACCTCTGGAATTTTTCATATTTTTAGACTGATTTGTTGAATCCCTGGGATAATCGATTCTTTCAAAAATCGTAATAATATTATCTTTTTTTTTCAGTGCGTATGTGGGGGTGACTACAAGCGTGATGGGGCGGGGGCAGAGCCCCATGGAGCTCGGCTAGGAGCGTGTGCCCGGCTGCCCGGCCCCTCTCCTCTCACGCCGAGCCCGGCCGCCGCATGGAGCCGGATCGGGAACGATGCCATCGGCCGATGGCCTTTGACAAGGTAAGTGAGAAATCATGATGAACCCTTTGATGACGATAATTATTATTAATCAACCATTGATTTACACTTGGACGAGGTGACCTTCGTCAAATAATTGTCAATAAATGTGTATTTTTAGTAATACAGTGGCGTCGCATTGCATGACCTATAATTTATTCGTTCGATAGAATCAATAGAGTTTCTATATTTAAAAAAAATGCACATTGATATTACAAACAAAATTAATCAACACAAAATCAAATTTCAGACTTATTACTTTTTGTAATTTCAGCAAATTCTAATTATCTTCACATTTCAAATTTTGTTTGGCTTTACTTGACTTATAATTGGGTTTAACTTGTTTGTAGTCCTCGCATATTAGTTTTTGATCTCTTATTTAATTAAACTGGAGGTTCCTAAATTTGGACGCCCTTGGGCAGTGCAAAATTAATTCGCCAAAATAGCTAAATCCTTTAAAGACTCATTTTCTTAACACTTCATGCATGAAAGTGGCTTAATCAACTAGTTGTATACGGCTTTTAAGTTTGCTGCAAAATAATTTAAAATAATATTTAATTTGATTGTTGCTTATCTCTAAATCTTAACCTTAAAGCTATCTTGTTAGTTTAATAAAGAATATATTGACTTTCTTATTCTTTTTTCGTATTTCCGTTTACTTTCCTTAATCCCAGGAGTATTGCTTCCGACAACATTCCTAAGCAACGAAACATTTTTTCTCTCTTCTTTAACTATAGATGGGATGAATTTGCTGATTCCTAAGAAAAGTGGGTTGAATTTTAAAATCCAGATCTTATTATGTTAAGCAATTTTAACTCTTGTAATTTGCATAAACCAAAACGTTTCTTGAATATTTTTAGGGTTACTTTTTGCAGAAAAGGAAACAAAATTTAGCGCAAAGAAATTCCTAAACACGTAAGTGTAATTTCCACAGTAATGAAATAAAAATGACTTAAGATACGTTTTGGGCCTGGTGGAAAATTTAATGGAAACCAAAACTGTAAGGCTAAATCAAAATATATGTTTATCATCAAATAATACACAAGTTGAAAATTGTTCTGCGTAAGATTCATAAAATCATTTTTAAAACTTTCCTTTCATTGTTCAGAATTTAATTTTTCCAAAGTTTAGTGTAGGATATAATATACAGGGTAACCCGGTTATCGTTCAATAGTCGATTAATATTTGTAACCCATTGAATACATCAAGGAATCTCTGAATTTCATTTTGATAGTATTAATATAGTTCCCACATACCTAACTTAATGTAAAACAATACACAAGACATTATGTGTAGTTCTCACATGATTGCATTTCTTTAGTTATTACTATTCTGTGTTACATTGTTACAAATAGCTTAATGGAACAAATTATTTATTTGTAATGCAATGTAGATACGACAGGAACATAAAGAAAGAAAAATAAATAAATACAAAGTGTACCAAATTCAGAGCAACGAACAAAGTTAAAATACTTAATGTTAAATGTCTATTACATTGATAAAAATAAATTTTGTAATATTTCAAGCCTTTAAAGCAATATCCTCTTCGACAGAATCTCTTTGCCGTCCATTTCTTTCACGTTCTTTAATCTCATTGTACAAACTTAGTAGACAAATGAAAACGTAAAACTCAATACCTGTAATTAGAAGCCTTTGTCAATGCAAAAATTATTTGCTTATAGAATTCACTTATAAAATGATACTCACCACCACCAATTACTAAATAAATCAAATACCATGCAGATATTATAAATACTGCCCACAGGTGCGATGCAGTTGTTAATGTTAGTTCGAGTACGCATACAACTAAGTATGGATACATCAGAATAGACCTTTCCTAAAGAAATGTTAAATGTAAAAACTGCTTTTGTTTAAATTCCATCTAGGAATTCGGATATAAAAATTCTGAAGACCTAGTTACACTTACATTAATAATTCCTTTCAAAGCAATGAAAACTACAACAACAGTAGCAGCTAGATATCCTATTGCGGGCATAGTTAGGTTTGTTTGCATATTGAGGTTGCTACTTATATGCTTGTCCAAGTAGGCATTGTCCCACAGTACCATTATGGCAGCAATTCTAAATATCTACAATAAAATAAAATAGCTACGATTTTGCAATTATTGTTTTACTTATTCCTACCAGTAAAACAGTTGCGTACGTGATGAATCCATATTTTAGATCAAAGCAGAAACAACACTTGTTAACCTTTAACATCTTGCCTTATCCTGATAATCTGAAACAATAAAAAGTTGATAAAGTTATCTTTGACGTCACATTTTGTAAAACACTCTGTATAATTGAAAATAGTTTTATAAGAAGCTTAACTGAAATTTTTCTCTTCTCATCTAAAACTGTTTCTAAAAACCTTAGAAAGTCAAAACCATGCTGCATTAGTGTCCCTACTTATAATGTCAGAGTGCAACATGTTTTTGAATGAAGTCATATATTTATATGTTAGGCTTACCATCTTAAACTTATATGCAATACTCTAAATCATTTTTTAAAAAGTGTCGCATTATAAAAGTGTTCCATAGGAAAAGAAGTTACTCTGGATTGTTACAGCTTTATAGAGCACATTCTCGTCAAATGGCGATTACAAAGATATAAGATTGTTGATTCCTAGAACTAACTATTTATTTATGCATTTTTCAATTATTACTAAACCAAAACTATGGCCTGGCAAGTTTCCGTAGAACACCCTAAAATTATCTAAAAGTATGCAGAGTCTGCTTGCAATTCATCATTTACTTCAACGACTTTCTTTTATCATAACATAAATGCAGTGGCATATCTAGGGTGTGGCAAGCAGGGCACGTGCCCTGGGCGCCAATGGGAAGGAGCGCCATTTGGTGCCACTTGCTATGTAGCACTCGTCCTTAACTTGGGCGTAAAAATTCGTAAAACTAAGTACTTCAATCTCATGTTCGATTCGACTCCTGATCAATCACATGGTGAGCAAGTTTCAGAAATAATAAGATATGTGGAAGTCAATTTTCAAAAAAGAAAAGTTGAGACCGTCTTGAACCAGTTAGAGAATGATAAAATAGGCTTGCAGAATTGTTGGTCACAGTGCTATGATAACGCTGCTGTGATAGCTGGACACAAAAGTGGTGTTCAGGAAAGAATAAATGGCAGTGTTTGTGAACTGCGATAACCACTCACTCAAATAATGGTAACATGTTTTGGAACGATTCAAGCTCTCTACGTATTTTTTTCCTCATCAACTCAACCCTGGGAAAAACTCAAAAACGCTGTGCCTAGAGTTCTTAAGCCGTAATCTATAACAAGATGGAGTGCAAGGGTAGAAGCTGTTAAGCCCCAACCTTGACGATATACTTCAAGTTCTCCAGGTCATGATGGATGGTACATATAAGACCAAGTGCACCAAGAAGTGAAGCTAGACAGTTGTACAATCGTATGTTAAGTCACGATTTTCTGACTAGGTTTTTAAGATAAAGTACTCATTCCTATTGAGCAAGTTCAAAAGAGACTGCAAGATCCGAGCATGGACTTCCACGATGCTGCCTCAGATTTGAAAGCTCTCAGAGATCATTTTCACGGTTAAAGAGAAACTTTGGTAACTGAAGCTCTAGAAGTTGGATTTAGACTCTGTCAAGATTGGGATGTTAAAACGGAAAAATGACCAAGAAGAAAGAAAAGAACGACTTGTGAAACATCGATCGGTGCCGGATTAACAGCTAAACGGGAGTCATGAAGGGAACACTTGACCGTCTTCCTACGGAAATGGCTGATAGGTTCACTCGTTTGCATGAAACAGACGAGAAGTTTGGGTTTCTACTTGACGTTGAAGGATTGTCTCACAGCAGTGACAGCGACGTCTTAAAACTAAAATGCAAAAATTTGGGAAATTTTTACAACTGCGATGTTATTTCCGTTATTTTTCGTTATTGATACATTTGTATCAATGAAGACAAGGAAGGTACAGATTTCATAACTTCCTTTTGGATGCTTTATTTGGATTTTCTGATAGGTGTGTCCAAAATTCAAGGTTCACCATTGGGATCTAGTAAAAGGTAAGAGATACGAAGTCGGTTAAATGAGATAAAAGTTGCCGAGTCGAAGGGCCAGTTTACTACTGTTCTTATATTCTTTTAAGAATGCATAGTCTACTAGACAGCAATTCTAGTTACAGCCTAGCAGACAAAATGGTTAGATCTAGATCTATTAGAATCTAGGCTAACCGAATAAATTTTGCCCAGGGGCGGCCAAAACCCTAGCACCGACTCTGCAATTCACCGTGCCTATAGGTTGAACTTCTCATTCACTTTAACCATCCGTGACATCAACCAAACGCTACGTGCTATTCTAATGCAATAAAGACTCTAAGTCAGTTTTTATCATTCCCGATTCAGGTCATTAAACAACTGTCGTCACTTCGCCATAAGTAAGACCAAAAAGCTATCGTTGCGAGCATTTTCGTGTGTTACTGCTTTGCTACTCAAATCTTAAGTGCTTTATGCCGCGAGCATTGCCACAACCCTACTAATCCACGAAGTTTACACTTTCTCAAACTGAAGAGTAGTTTACTCCTATAATGGCCACACACGTCATCATGCCAAATTGACATGGCGGTAATCATTTCGTACTCAACAGATTCGGTCAGTTTAAAACGTCCTTTAGATCACTGAAATATTATTGATGATAACGTCTCTTGCATGGAAATAATTTTTTTCTAAACCACTATGAAAATCCATAACAAACCATACTTGTTGAAATGTAGATCTGTAAAAACGCGTAGAGACAAGGAAAATAGCTTATGTGTGTCTGAGCAGACATACAAAGGAGTATTTAGTTTAGTGCAGGAGAACTACATTTGGTGCTGCATGAAAAAAGTTGAGCTTCAAGAGGTTTTTGCAAGTTTTTCGTGTGCAGTTAACTGCAAAATACTAGAAACTAAGGCACAAACTAAAAGAAAATTTTAGCAGCAAATTAGTAATGTTTATGACAAACAATGGTTACTAGGCGAAAGCAGTGTCTGATACATGAGATAGTATTTTGAATGTACCAGGAAGCATGGAAAATATTCAAAAGGCACTGAAAATATGTTAAGCAAGACACTATGCTATATAGAGTGTTTGAAAAATAGAAAATATAACATTTAAAGATTGTTACTATACACGCCCAGACAAAAAAGTATGATTTACGATTTAAAAAGTCTTTTCTTTGAAAAGGTTGGTTTAAATTTGATTCTTATCAGTAATAGTGACTTTTCTTTAGGTACTGTCATAATTTACACTCAGTCAATCTTGTACTAGTTTTTGTATCTAATCATGGACGGTTATACAAATGCAGAATTAGCTGAGATGCATCTGACGTATGCACATGCCAATAGTAATGTATTGGCAGATAAATGGTTCTACGCGCAATTATTTCTCCAATCAAAGACAAGGTAACCAGGCAGAAAACCTTGCGTATCCACTGACCGCCGTATTCGAGAAAGATGAACCCTCTCGGTTAAAATTGTGAATAGAGGTAGCCCATCACGCCTACATTTGAAGAAGAAATTTTTTTCTGTGAGTGTTAGAGAAAGGGAAAAGCTCTAGTATGGAATGTACTAAACAACTAACGTCTCCATCCTTTCAATTTTGCCGTTGGTTTGCACAAGAAAATGTTCATAATCCTAATCTTATTAACTTATTATCTGCGAATGAAGCTGCTTTCAACAGAAACAGCATAATAAATTTCCTTAACATCCATCTACAAGCGGAAGAAAATCTACGTGGTATTGTACAAAGCAACCAACAGCAGTTTAGTGCCAAGGTATGGGTTGGCATTCTTGACAATTGACGGAAAATGTTTATGAAAAACTTTTGGAGGATGAATTAATCAGATTTATAAAAAAACATTCGATTGGCAACATGGTAACGCATGCGATTCATGCATGAGAGCGCTTCTATACTTCGGTCTTTTGGCAAGACAATTTCTGGACGATTTCACAATCGCCTAATTCGGTGGACATTCAAGAAAAATTTTGTGGGTAGTTGAGCAAACAACTGAACAAGATCTATTCACGGCAATTGCAGCAAAAACTGCAAAATAGACAGGTACACATATATGAGTGCTCACCTGAAGATTCCAATGTTTACAAAAAAAAAAGAAAACCTAAACTAAACTAATTTATTCATGTTGTAGGTTTCCTGGTCTATCTTTGGCTATCAATTTCTGCTTCCTGGCAAAATTCTGCATTTGTAGCTTTGAAGTTATGACTATTTTTTCTTCTTATAGACTGATTCAGAAATGCTTGAGTTAACAATACAGATGGTTTTTGCGCGGGTGGCATTTATTTTTCTATTTTTGTCAATCTCCACTTTGACTTATTTTGCTCAAATCTCTATTACTATGATATGTTGATGTTTTCAGTTTTTTTTAAATATTACATGCTGTATTTCTGATTAAGATGCTTAGAGACTACTTACTATGAAATCATTTTTCTCTAGCTCTTTACATGAACCTCTCCAGTTTTAGTGAAGTTTAGCAGGTTTATGGTTCTATGCAATATCGTACTACCCTTTGACTGCTGAAAATATATTTGGACGGGGACAGGTGTCTTTCGTTAACTTGACTACTCGTGCTTCAAGGAAGACAAATTCAATGTTCAGAATTTTGCTAATTGGGAAGAAGAATTACCCTAGAAGGTTCTTCTTCTTAGTGCTAACATTACAGACTGTCTTCCTACGTCTGTCACTTAAATCTTTTTTTGCCTTGCTATTAAATATTAAAACTATAATGATTCTCATAGAATGAAAAAAAGCTAAATATGCAAGCACAAGGAAGCTTTTTATTGGAATATTTGTATACTAATTTTTATTACACAATATGATGAAAGTAAGTTGTTAAAACTCGTTGTTCTGTGTTTTTTTATCGTTTACAATTGAATTATTTATAATCTTTTTGTTAACAGTGACAATGACAAGCATATTAGAAACGTATTAATGCATAATCTTATCAGTACCATGTACCAGTAATTGATCTCAATACAATGAATTCAGTTTTTTCGCTAGAGATGTGTACTTACATAGTTATAAAAGAAAATAGTTTTCTTTGACGACACAAAAGCACACCTAAACGCACTTTCAATGACACTGATAGTGACACGTTCTCCCCTCAAAAATATCAGCTAAAATTAGAGATTTTTTATCTTATCAACTACCAAATGTGATCATTAGAAAATATTACAGGAAAGCCATTGTTAACTTCAAAATATTAATAATCGTTAAAAGTTGAGTGTTATATTTCAAATAAGCAATGTCATTACTTCAGTATGCCCATATACAGACTAGTTAATTATAAGTTTTATTATTAAACGTTTTAATTAAACGTTAATTGCTAATATTCTTTAATAACATAGAGGAATATTGAAATGATTTCTTATCAGAGTTAAGTTTATAACAAAAATGTACAGAGTGTTTGTTGTAAAATTAAAACAAACTTTGTTTGCAGAGAAAATTAGAATCAAGATCTCCACTGAAAACGGTAGGGCGTCCGCAAAAACTCATTCTAAAATGTAATAAACACTTTAATTTAATTTTCTTTTTTTATTTATTTCAGCTGTTTTATTATAGTAACGTTTACAGCCGGTACTAAAAGTGTAATTATTTTTTTGTTTGTTTGATGCATAAGAACTCGAGGTATAAAACAAATAATAAGTAGGCCGTGGATTGTTTGTCATTTTTTTAAATTTTATTAACTGAAAGCGGAATTATTATACCAGATATTTAAGAGAAAGAATGCATTTTAACCACTTAATTCGATGTACCTATGAGTAGGGTGCAATAGTCGTTTTGAAATGGAAGCTAAAAATAAAAATGAGTTAGTCTGTATATCTTGTACTTTAGTAATAACCTTTGTTTCAGATTAAATAACTCAATACATACTTCTGGGGAAGTTGCTAAATGATTAAAAAAAACGATAACAAGAATATGTTAAAGAAAACTTGGAGAGTCTAATCGTGTAACTACGTATCTACGAGTATGTAGTTGTTGCTGATACATACTAGATAAATAAGAAAGTAAAATATTTATACTATACTGATTATGTTGTTGCGCAATCATTGCATCACTGATTTATATTTTTTAGTATTTTGTTGTACTATTTTTCTTTATATTTCTGCTTGATCTTCTAAAACTAGAAACACAAGTGTTCCTTAATCAGTATCTAATGTAATTTGATTTTTAGATTCTGTTAACTCTTCTTCAATCAGTAGTAGTTGGAAACTGAACAAGAAGAACATTTAAAGTTTACAGAAATTAAAAAATTGGTTTTATAATGCTCCAAAAAAGTGAAGGTGTTGTATTAAAACATATAGAGTTAAATCTTGTTGATAAAATTGAATACTGTAGAGTTCAACGAAATATCATTTACATGACCCTGTCTGTATTATTTGTTATTCTAAAAAATGTCGAATTATCGAAAAGGTTTCTAGTCTCCCGCTGACTTCACCTCCGCCGCGCTCCACAAAGACAACACCGATAAGCGCACCATTCTTACTACAAGTACAACGCAATCCACCACTCTTGTTTTATAGCCCAGTAGCGGTGCACCACAAGCAATCTCATCTTCACATTTCACGGACACTGAAAACTTTAAAGGTAGTAACGTAACCTTGCGTTACAAAAAAATATTTGCAAACGAGCATTGAAAAAAATTACATCACTTACCCCGAAGAATCCGCTGCAATCAGATCTGATCGTAGAGTCAAACAGCTGTCAATAAACAAGTTACGGAAGCAACAAATACTTTCAGTAAACGTTTCCTATGCAGTTATTAAATCGAAAAAGATTTATGTTCAACATTTAATTTAGAGTCAACACGTATGTGAACACAAAATTACTTTTGATTCAAAACTTTCATTTATATTGGCTTAATTCTATCCAGAATTGATAAGTGTTAGAAATAGACGATATTCCAAAAAATTTAAACAGAAACTTATAAATGTTAAATTTTATTGAGGTAAGGTGGCGTTGACTCCACACGTGGATTCAGCAGGTGTTACCATCTTACAGTGTATCGTTACAAAGAATGCTGGAGAGAATTGGAGACTTTGTAAAAATATTTATCCCTGAAGATAAGGTCCCATCGGGTACGGCTATCAATCGATAATTAGGATCCTTGACAAGTAGATGTGGTGGGAAGATCATCTATTTCCCTCCTGCAAGTTCTACAAAAGGAATCCTCATAACCCAACCTTGGATCAAAACCGCCTTTAGGGAAAAGCTGAATACAAAAAAAACTCTATCACCATCCGCAAAGAAAATAAAAAAGAAAACTTTTCTCACTAATTAGGCTAAATACTCCATCACTTCGAAACAATCCCTTCAAGTTCCGCGGGAAAATTAAATGCTCAAATAAATTTCTAACAAAAGAAATTTAATCCAGAACTCAATTAGCAAAACTAACAAAAATAGATAGTTAACCTCAGTCTCAACATCTGTTTACGAATTCAATACTTATCCCAGGAGGCAAAATAAATAAATAAGCAAAAGTCTGAGAAATTTCTATAAAACTCCACTCTACTCATATGATATGATCCAAAGCTTTTACTAGTCAAATCTCAAGACTAACCTCAATCAATTAGAAATCTTTCCGCCAAAGGACCAATCAAAGTTCCTGAACTCGAACTATAAATTTATTAGATGTCGAAATTAATTCTACCCAGTGTACCGCATACAATAATAATTATAAAAGCAAAACGTCAACCCTAATAGATTCACAAAAAAAATCCAAGAAGATTAATTAACCTCTCAGTGTAACCTCAACCACATTGGAAACACAGATCAACCACTCACATGTAACGGTAGCAAAAAGTGACCGTTACAAGGTCTTAATACTGAATATTGATTTACAAAACTTTCTTTCTGGAAATGTGGTCTGGGCGATCTTTTAAACATGTGGTGAAAACCCACCAACTAATTTCCATTTGCTGTTCCACTGTGAGGAAGCTAAATGTACTGCTAGATTTAGATTTTTCAGGTTTTCCCAATAAATATGTATTTCTGACAAAATAACCTAGAATGGTAAATTCTACAACAATTTTGGGAACAATTCAATTCAAATTCTATGATTAAAAGTTGAAAAACAAACAATTAATAAAAATTTAAAATAATCTACATTTTTCTTCATTCTTAACAGAACGATTAAATACTGAAATGGTTGTAAGATAGTAAAAAAAAGTGGCTAGACGTCTGTAATTCCAATTCCATTTATGGAATAATTACGTTGAACAAATAGTAATAATAATAAATATATTCTGCTGGAAATTGTTAAAGTCGCAACAACTACATATGTTACCCAAAAACTTGAGGACTATAAACGAACTGGACTGCACTAAATAGATGAATTGATAAAGGAAAAAGATACACCATTTTCGGAAAATGTTTTTGGCATATTTTGGGAAGATAGAAGAAACGATGAATTCATCCATAATGTAGAAAGTTTATTCTATGAATATAAACACTTTGAATTTGAAAGAAAATATTGATATTGGGACTCACAATAAACTGTGAGCAGTTTAAAATATTTGCTGCGGAAAAAATCAGAAAGTTTATTAATGAAGCTATAAACTAAATTTACCTGAGAACGAAGGAAGAATGAGATAAATAACTATAGTCTGTCCAAAATTATAGTTTTGATCTGATATCTAGTGGTAATTACCAAAAATCTAATTTAAGTCTACTCCAATACCATGAAAAGGCGTGCACATGTATCAGAACTACCAACATAAAAAGTCTTACAAACTGTATTTTTCTCGGCTAATTTTGATGTATTTTTTACTGTCAGGTTAAGTAACTAAAATCTGAAAAAGGCTAATTATTCAGTGGACAAAACATTACTGTGGCAAATAAAATATGAGCATATTAATGATTTGGACCAAGCGCCTGACGCAGAAACCAAAATTACTGGCCAGTTTACAGTAAATGTTATGAGACCGCAAATTCTTTAAATCTTCCAAAAGGGCAAATACACTAAACAGATTGTAGGGCATATTAAGGAATACAGCAAAGCAAATGGCAATATATCTGAAACTTCCGCAACCTGAATTGTACGAGGGCAGTTATTAATTAGTTGGCTTAGGCAAGAAAACACCGTTTTTCTGCAAAACACACTTTATTTCTCAACATAATCTGCAATTTTTCTATTTTCCAAGAAATATGATTTCTGGAAGCCTTCGAAATAGGCCTCTGTTTCAGCAATGACCTACTCATTCGACCCAAATCTCTTACCATCAAGCCATTTCTTCAAGTTTGGGAAAAAGTAATACTAGTCGGATGAGGCCAAATCAGGAGAATATGGCGGATGAGGAACCAAATCGTGGTGCAATGGAATTTCACCATTGCAACGGTCGATTTGTGTGCCGGGGCATTGTCCTGGATGTGGAGCACTTTCGCTTCAAGTCGGCGTCGAATCAGTCTAACAGCTCTGCATAATATACTTCCGTGATTGTTTTGCCTTTTCAAGACAATAGATGTGAATTATACCGTTTGCATCCCCAAGAAACTGTTGCCATAATCTTGCTTGCCGACAAATACACATTGGTTTTCTTCCGCTACGATTTATCAGGAGCTATCCACTGTCTCGACTACTCCTTGTCTCTGGTGTGTTGTAATGAATCAATGTTTCGTTCATGGTAACAAAACGGCATAAACGGTCTTTCTTATTGCGGCTGAACATGGCCAAACACTCCTTCGAAATAGTCAGACGATTGAGTTTGTTGTTGACAGAGAGCAAATGCGGCATCCATCTGGCAGAGAGCTACTGCATTCCCAAATATTCATGCAAAATGCTAAGTACCCATTCGGGTGAGGTGCCCACAGCCTCAGCTGTCTATCTCGCGCTTAGTCACTCGTCGATTGTCGATTATCATTACATTGATTTTATCGACCATTTTTGGCGTGTTGACCTCATTTGAATGGCCTGGACGCTTATCATCAAAAATTCAGCTGTCCAATGTTTTATTGTTGATAGCGAAGTCCCTAAAAACATCGGTCAATTTGGCGTTCATCCCATCGTTCGTTTTTTTTTCAAAAATAAGCACGATATTCGATTTTATTCATTTTTGTAAAAATGCAAAAAGTGTTTGCTTTCAATGACTGTCAAACACGAACTAATTGGCGCAACGGGCTGACAATTGCCAAGCAGTCGTTTCAAGGTTACTATTTACTAATAACAACATTGTTGTGATACTGGTGGCGCCATTTCTTGTCTAGGACGATTAATTATCAATCTAGCCTCGTTCATCGAGCATTATTTTTGGCGGTCTTCGACAACTATTCTGGTAGATGCAGGAGCTAAGATTGTCAACCTTGAAACGTCATGGCGGATGCAAATTCACTGAAGTTGCTAAAGGTTACATTTGCCAGTCTGAAAACAACAAATTTAATACAAGATATTAAAAACTCTAAGGGCGTGTACTACTTATGAAAATAAGTAACAAATAAAAAAAATAGTGATACGGATTATTGCAGATGTGGGTTCGAATTCCACGCGAAAACCGATTTTTCATGCTTTCCCTAGAAGTGTGTTGTCCTGCAGGCGTCGATAACAAGTTAAGACTTGATAATACTGTTACATTTCAAATTATTACAAACCAATTTTTTGAAGTTCTTAGCATATTTATGTCTATAATTTTTACGAGGAGGTAGCGTTAATTGTTTCCGCCTGATAGTTTGTGACAATTTGTAGCTGTTGTAATGCGAGAATAATATTGATAATGATTTTTCTAAATTCTATGTGTTGCCTTAATAAGAAACTTTGCTTGGTATTAGATTTTAATGTTCCTGTCAATTAGAGTCTTAGGGCACATTAAGAAGGAATAAGTTTTTTACTTCGAGAAGGGGCATGGCCCTGTCATTAAACTTGCAGTAGCCGTCACTGTTTTTATTATCTTTGTCTTGATTTTTAATAGTTTATCATTAACGATTTCTTTTATTATTCTTGTTCTTCTATTCTCACTTCACATTATTAAATCCTCAAATAATTTATTCTCCGTCTATCCTATCATGATATTATTTCGTAGAATTTCTTCTAGTTTTCATGTCCCAATTATTGCCAATGCATTTTTATTGCTTCTAGGGTATATTTAACTGCACATAACAATTGGTATAAGTACTAATTAATTTCTCAGAACAATTATTTGCAGATATACAAAAATTCTGGAGAGCTTGGTGCAACATAAAGTTCCAAAAACGACCGCTTCAATGATTTTTTAGTTAGATTCGGACAGAATTTGCTGTACTGAAAGGGGTATACTTTCTGCAATCATTAAAATAACGTCACGTGTTGAAATAAATATTCAAAATTGAAATGATCTAACCTATAATGCATGCATTAATAATAATTGGTCCTAAACCTAATATCTTCACTTTTGAATCAAATCAAATATCCTTAATGAAATATGAGCTTTTCTTTTTAATTTACTTTATCTTTTAATATCAAAAAAGTAGGATAAATCAGTTTTCGGAATGAGATTTGAGATTAAGAGACCATAATCTTCTCTAAAACGCTAGATGTGCTCATCAAATTGTCACCATTATAAGAATGATAGCAAAATTGAAGTCGAATAGGTTTCTTCACCTTCTCTTTATAGAGAATTTAATTCTTTATAGCATGGTATTACAAGGAGTACAGTTAATACTGAAAGAGCTTTTGAAAAGTAAGTATAAGAAAGTTCATTTATTCTTTGAAAACTGTATATTTAATTGTTTTTTTTATACAATAACGTAACTAAACAATTATAAAAATTAAACTTTTATTTTATATTTTTATAGGTAGTACTATTTTTCTCATAATCAAAAATTCAATTCTAAGGTTAGCAGCTAATCAACTACAATACAACGGGATTCTCTATATGAAATCACTAATGATTGAAACAAAATTTCTATAGGAACTACGTAATTTGAAGTTTTATTAACTTCGAGGATTCCAGTCGTAATTTAGAACATAATAAAATAAAATGGAACATCTAGAAACTCTTCCGTCATACTAATTTTTTTTATTACATCAGATTTAAGAGCCAATCTCGTGGTGATTGAAAGACAAATCCATGTAACCACAGAATCTACTAACAAAATCGCTAGATTGATGTACAGTACGAAATTACTTTCATTTTATGTCTGCAAAAAGTGGGCACTTCTTCAATCTTTTACATTTAATCAAACAATTCGATTAAATAACCTTTGTGGCTACAACAAATTCTGGAGGATTTCTTACCAATTGTTGTGTTCATAAATTCTTAGAAAAAGATCAGAAACTTAGGACAGCCGTAATAAGGGGTTTTTGCAGTTGATAGTTCATCTCTTTGCTTTCTACGTTGGGTGGCACTTATATCAGCGAATGTCTCCTATAATACCCACAACTCGAGCTCTGAAATCGTACTTTTTGACATTTAGAATTCCTTTGGCGTAGAAAAGATCTGAGTGGTTTTAACAACTTTCGTCTCGAGGGTTAATGTCATTTCGCAGTATCATGTTAGAGAGCAGACCCCGAGTCTTGAAAAACTAAGAACGGTTAAATGTGATGCGAAAATTAAAAACTTGAGGAAAAGACATAGGAAAAAATTTTGTAATCCAAGTGAGAATTTTTTCAGGCATGCAAAAAGAACGTTGATAAATTACAAAAAAAAAGGAAACTTAGACACACAAAAGTTTCTAAACGAATATAAATAAAAAAGGAAGCTATGGAACGTGAAAAGAAATAACTCTTATTCTAGATAAAAAACAAAAATAATAAAGCATCAATTAAGGCGAACAAGTATAACTTTTTTTTACAAAAATAAGTTTTCCCAGAAATTTAAATAATGAACTTAAAAGTTTTCTATGTACAGTAACGGCTACTATAGGAAGGGTATGGGGTTGTATCCTCTTTTTCTACTTTTAGCTGTTATTTATAATTAAGGCTTTACCTTTTTACCTTGACAGGACATCGTTTTTAATTTGCCTGTGCAAATTTAACCTAACAAAATTGTGTCTCCTCAAGTGGCATAATAATCTTGACATTCTTGATAGAACAGGTTTTAATCCTATTCAAAATATGGAAAACGTTCTTAGTTTCTCAATGCAACATTCTAAAAAACTCAAAATACAGGGTAGAGAGAAATATCGCATATCTATATAGTTATGATCAAAAAACTAGTTTGGATTTTTCAGAATAAATATAAAGTTACACTACTGTGTGAATTAATTGGGACAAGAGCACATGTTCCTTATAATGGGCGTCTGTAGGTCTATACTATACTAGCAGAGTGCTTTTGCCTGTTTAGACTTATTTATTATATTATATTACCCTTCTGCACTTGTTTTGTCTGTCTGACAGTTCGATTTTGTATTTAATGGTGTTAGGACGTACTTTCCACATTTTTCCTGATATTACTGTTAAACGCATTTTTTGAGATTTTTGTTTCTTACGGATATCACACTAGGAAAGCAAAAATTATTGTTTTAAATAAAAATATGGAGATGAGCATACGGATTATAGCAGATGTCAAGGATTGTTAGGGGTCCGTGGATACGTCAAAGAAAAGATGCTGCTGGAAAAAGAGACTCTACGTCACAGGGATCCAAAGAAGCAGCATCATAGGTCTAAATAAGATCAGCGCTGACATCGAAATTCTTGCAGTGTAACCACTGTTATAAAGAGAAAAATCTGTCTTGGATAAAGAAATACAAAGACTGGACAGGGCAATGAAGAAGAGTCATTTTTCCAACAAAACCTTTTCGACCCGGTTACATCAAGCAAGCACCCAAGCTTTCCCCAAAGGTAATGTTTTGAAGCCATTCTACTGCTTTCAGGCTAGAGAACCCCCATCATTCCCCATTAAAGGAACGATGCACAACACGAAGTATATCAACTAATCCCAACAACGCAAAGACAACCGGAGACAGGCTAATTCAACAGGATCTGCTTTCCTACCACAGGCCTAAGTTCATCATAACTTCTTCACCAAGAAAAAGTCGATAGTGTTGGACTGTCTGGGGGAATTTAACAGGCTTGGATCCTATAGAAAATTTGTAGGGTTCATTATCGAGGATCGGATTAGCAGCACGGACTGTTCCATCAAAAGATGAAGACGGTAATAAAAAGTATCACCAAAGTATGGTATTGAAATTTATGTAAAATGGAGGAAATATAGGAAACTCATTCATTAAATGGTTAACAGGGTGAACTAAGTAATTAAAACAAATGGACGCCACATTTCTTATTAAAATGTAAAAGAAGTAAATAAACGCTCATATTAGACCTTTGTTTTTTCTACTTTTCATTGATATTCTAAATCTTCCCAAAATGCTGTCAAGCAAATCTACCCCTCCCATATGTTTATTGTACTCGAGAACGATGGCAAGACATTGAACGCTGACCTCTTGTTTCTGCTGCTTATCAAATCGCTTTACTTCTTCTAGTGGAAGGGATCCAGAGAAAGTGGATGCAAGACTGACCTGTTTATTGTTCATGCATATAACTGTTTTGATGGGTACCTCTTCATAGAAGCAAATGTATTCCTCAAATGATCCCCTTTTCTGCCTTTTGAAAATAGTTTCGTTTGAGAACTTACAGTTTGGAATGCGATCTTTCGCACTGTGCCCAAGCCCAAGGTAAATAAGAAGTGCAATAGTAGTATAATAGTTGTCAAAATGGAGTCGGTAATTACAGTTTTCTGGAATAAGGCGCCACAAACGTACTACAACATTTGCAGATGCTTCTAAATCGGGTTCACTTGGAAGTCTATTTTTTTCGCAGTTTCCCTGTCCTGTATAAATTTCCAAATTGTAGGCAAATTCCGATATTCCTGACAAAACAAACATTTTGTAGCCCCATTTATGAGGCTTAGCTGGCATATATTGTTTCATGTAATGTCGGGCTTTAGTTGCGCAGATTTGTTCGTTTACTGAGAGACACTTCTCAAATGGTATGGTCTGAAATCTTTGGACTAAACTATCTATAACGGGGCGCAATCTGTGTAATCGATCATGATTTTTGTTATCTACAGCAAGCATCTTGGAATTATCATTAAAATGCAGCTTTCCCGAATCTTTTCAAAACGATTAACGCTCATAACGTTTTTTATTTTTTTGTATCCGTAATGGTCTGACCAATAGCGTATTGTGTTTGTCATGTTTATCAGTGACATGTAGATACAAACCCTTACATACTGTTTTATGCAATCTTTGGAAATATTTGGTGGTTTATTTGCATTTTTTTGTATACCATAAAGATTGGATTCAACAACAATTTTTTCAAAAAGCTCATCGGTATAAAAATATCTAAAATAAGAGTAATATAGAAAACCTACGTATTATTTAACTATTTGTCTCTTACCTAAAAAATCATATGGTGTTGAGAGCTTCATTACTTCTTTAGAAAGGGTTTCATCTGCTTTGGAAACCGCACTGTTAAGATTTTGTTCTAAATTTGCTCGCATCCATGACAGCGATTTTGGATGAGCTTTATCTAAAGTGAAACGGTCTTGTGGAGTTTGTGAATTATTAGAGTTATTCTCAGGCTCTCTAACGTGTTGAACGGTATTGTTTAAAACTTCAAAAAAATTTTGCTCTACGTTATCTTTTCCCACTGAAGTAATTTCAGCAACGTCTAGGTTTTCTAACTCATGTTCAAAAATAACAGGAATATTTTCTATATCTTCAAATTTGTTGGCGGCAATTTCTACAACATCAATACTATCGTATACACCACAGTGCTATAACAAGTCTTCATCATCGTCTTCATGCTCATCTTCGCTTTCTAAAAAGCTTTCCTCAATTCTTTGAAGTTCTTCTTTGGTAAGAATTTGCCCGCGGTGCTCTCGTCGATTCATTTTACTATAATAAGAATTATGAGATTGGAATGCATGTTGTAGCATACATGCTACATAAACTTCAAAACTCTCCTGATTTTTTTTAAAGCTTGCAGAACCTTATTATGTAATAATAGGTAACAATGAAAACTTACCTCTAAATAAATAAATATAAAAAATCCACTACCACTATGACAAAATTTAAAAAAACAATGCAAATTTTTAAACTCAACTGACAAACGATACTGCTTCTACTGTAGCCTGTTATATAGTTACCATTATTGCACAAATATAGCGACATCTGTGATACAAAGAATAAATTTACGTAAAAATATAGCATTTAAATGCAGTGAACGCCTTTAAACATCTTGGTTGAGACAAAGCAATTTTTGATATTCTAAAAGACGAATATTTATATCCGTATCACTATACAAAAGTACAGTATTCAGTGCCATTGACAACAAACCCCGAATGGAATTTACCTAACTGGATGTTTGAACAGGAATTTGATTTTCTGAATAAACGAACCTTGTTTCATCAGAGATGCATAAATAATCTGTTGGAAATTCTCGTATCGTCTACAAATATCGTTTTAACGTTAATGATAATCTTTTTCTTCTTTTTTTCTTCTTCTTCTTTTATCCTTTACCTTATTTGTTAGATATAGGGTTTCATAGAACAAGCCACTCCAGCTGCTTTTTCTAGGTGTTTGGTCCATTTAGTCTGTGGTCTGCCTGCATTTCTTTTTCTGGTCCACTGTCTCTATTGAATAATTTCATTATTCCATCTGGAATCAGTCTGTGTTGCTGTATGATCTGCGCGTAGATAATTTTTGTTCTATTTCTTATGTCTGAATTTAGACTTTGTCTTTTAATTTTATTCCAAGCAGCTGTCTTTTCATTGCCCTCTGACATCTAGCTAATTTTTCCGTTTCCCTTTGTGAGTGTCCATGCCTTTTTCATAGCGAGTTTCTGGTTTTCTACAATCTTATTTTGTTTTCCGAACGCTGACCATGCCAGTCTTATACGTCTTGCTACATCGGCTTGTTGATTGAATTTTCCACATTTTATTAACTGTCCCAAATAAATATATTCTTCAACATGTTCGAACTGGTAGTCGTCGATGCTTATGTTTCTGTTGTCGTCTACATTGGATTGTTTTTTCGTTATTTATTTCAAACCCTACTTTGCGAATTTTTGAAGTTATTTGGTATCAGCATCATATCATCGGCATATGCAACATAATTTAGCCTTTTCTAAAATTCTTTCTTAACCCTGCCTGTTCAACTGGCTGGTAAATTTAACCAACTTTCTGTTTAATCTTTTAATTATAGTTCTCGTAAAAAACATATATTTGTGCGAGTAGGGACATTGGTCTATAGTTTCCTAGTCTGCTCTTGTCATTCCAGTCATCAGGTATTTTTTCTTCTTTTAGACATTTATTAAATAGTATTTGTAGCGTTTTTGTTACCGTTGCACCACCTTCTCTAAGTATATCTATAATTATCCCATCTTCTCCTGGAGCTTTTTATTTCTCATCTCATCGATATTTAGTAGGATCTCTTCTATACTGATATCTGGTATATCTTCTGAGTTTACGTTGATTACCTTTAGTTTCAGCTGTTTTTCTCCTTGGTTGGGAGGTTTTGTCTTTTGTGCATTTTTAAAAAATTCTTTACTAGTCTCCAAAATAGCTTCTCAGTCTCTTCTATTTAATTTCCAGTAGTCTCTTTAATTGAGGTTATGTTTACTTTCCCTAGAGATCTCTTAGACTATTTATATTTTTATTTCTTTCTATTACTTTATTGAGCATTTCTTCAGTTCGTTTTGTTTGATCTTCCCTTAGTGACATTTTTAAAGTTTTATTAATTTCTTTGTACTTTATCGAGCTTCTTTGTCCCTGTCTTACTAACTTTCTTCTTTTCTGGAATAATTCTCCTGTTGTTTCACTCTATTTTTTTTTATTTTCCTGTCTAATTTAGCTACTTTTTGGCCTGCGTTTAGTAGTATTTTGTTTAAATGGTTGATTATTTGGTTAATGTTCATGTTTTCAATTTTTTTTATGTTTTAGGATTAATGTGTTTATTACTGCATGAGTTTTAGTCCTTCAAATCTTTTGTTGATTAGGGTTTTTGCTCTCACTAACCTATGGTCACTACCTATAGTAAAGCTGTTTAGTGGCGTTACGTCTTTGACTGTTGGTTGGTTTGTCGATAGTACGTAGTCTATTTCGTTCTTCTACTGACGATTAGGGCTTATGCAAGTCCATTTCCTTTCTGGTTTTTTTTTGAAGTAAGTGTTCATTGCGTACAAGTTTTTTGTTCTACGAAATTGATCAGCATTTGACCTCCATTGTTTGCTTCGCCCACTCCAAATGTTTCAATTTTTCTTCACTTGACTCTTGTTTTCTCCAATTTTTGCATTAAGGTCTCCAACTATTAACGAGTGTTGGCAATGGTCTTGTTCTATTGCTGCTGCTATTTCTTCGTAGAATAATTCTACTTCCTCTTAGTCGTAGTGTAATGTGGGAGCCTAAGCCTGGATGATCTTTAGACGGCAAAACTTTGATGTAGGGATATGGCACTGTATATGTAGTGTTACATCTAATGATAGATTTTTTTGTACCATAAATCCAGCTCCGCCTATGTTGTTCTCTTTGTCTGATGCTCCTTTCTAATACACCATATTTCCACGGTTTGGAGTTCAGCATTTTTTTCCTATTCTCTTTATTTCGAAGAGTCTTCTTTCAGTTTATTTAGTTTTTTTGTCTTTATTAATTAACCTTAGATTGTAGGTTTTGTGCCTTTTTGACTGTCAGTCCTTGCGCAGGTATTCTTAGCACCCTCTACGCTTTCATCAAAATGACTGCTGTCTTGGCCATTTGACTCTGGGCTACTTGCGGACTAAAGGCCATTTCTTTGTAGTATCATTCATTGTTAAGGGGGTGTTTGACATTAAAGCGTCACGCTTGCTAGGACAGTTGGCGAGTTTTTTATGTCAGCCGCTCTTAACCTAGAGACAGACTCTCTTTGGGGCCGTCCATGCTGGGTACAGACCCTCCTTCAGTGCCAGTTGGTTTTTGCCGGGTATTTTATTTCTCCGGTACCACCCACATCTGGGAGGAATTCTCCTGTTTGCGCAATGGAGGACTAGCAACCGCACACGGGACGTGAATGTGTAGACAGGAATATTAGGGCAACACGAGATTAGACCCTATATTTTGCCAAATTGTTTGAATCCTTAAGAAAAGATTTACCAATTTTATTGGCAAGCAAGGTGGATTCAGGTAGATGGTACAATCAGTATCTTAATGGATGCACAGGACATGGTGGACCTGTTACATGAGCAGTCAGGTGCTTTTTTGGGCCATATTTACAGTTACTTAAATAAACAACTTTTATCTTTAATCTGGTTTTAGTCTACTAGCACGATTATACTCCACTATATAATTGGAGGTATCTAATTATGCGAAAATCTGAAACTTGTTGGATAATTGCTTCCCTTTTATTGTTTACTTTCATAAGTGACAGGTCTGCAAACTTTCTGCATAACACAACGACATTTTTTATGTAACTTGTCAAACATTACATAAAATGAATTTAATCAGAGCAAATACTTAAATAAGGAGAATCGACATACTTAACACAACATAGGAATACCTTAGGATTTTTAGATTTGTGATTAAAATCCACAGTCGGCCAATATAGCCTCCTTCCACACGGGCTACACCTTGACAACTCTTTGTATAGCCCTCACCATAAGAATAAAATATTCAAGAGCACGAGATATCTCCCCACAACGCTTCTATCGATCGTCCGACCGCCCGCCTATGGGCACCAATTTTTCTGCTTTTGTCTTCGTTATCCTATCAATTGCGATTTCTTACGTACTAAAAGTGTTTTTTTTAAAAAAAGGCCTACTACACTGTTTCCGAAGTTGGCCTCCTCTTTCGACGGTGAAAATTTCAATTCGATAGGACGAACACCGTTCCCACGCGAATAACCAAAAACCAAAAATAATGAATTCCCAAAAAAAACTTGAAATTTAGAACAGTAAAATTAGCCAAACTCAGAAAATACGTTGCTAAGGTGAAAAAGAACAAAAATATCATAATAACACTTTTTGGTTAGATCAAGTGGAAATCTTGGAAAATTTTAAACAATCTTTTCAAGAAAGTTCGTAACAATTTGATACATTTCGAAGTTGTGTACCTGCAAAAGACCATCAGCAAAGCCAGTTACCGATTTCCCCGAAAAGCACGTTTAATGACATCATTGCTAATGATTTTAACAAGTGGACAAGGTTTACATTATATAATAATAAAATAAAGCCTGTTCGATATAACGTGATATCACTGGATAGCTGTAAAAAGTTTTAACCTTTGTTTTAAAGATGTTTATTTGTAGTCCTGCTTTTTCAAAATTAAAACTTTACAAACTATTATCAGATGTAGATTTTTATATTACGTATTTTTTTTTCTCTTTACGATGGTGAAGACGTACTTTTCTCATGCCAATAACGAAAACGCAAAACAAAATATATTCACAAGAGAAGGTACTTTTTTGTCAAAAATTAATAAGAACTCTAGCCGAACTCAGTAGAATTGCTTATTTCTTCAATATTATACTTATGGTGAGTAATGAGAGCGCAAGATATCTTCCCGCAACACGATTATCGACGACCCGAAGGCATGCCTATGAGCACCAACTTTGCTACGTTATATCATCAAATACAATTTAGAGGTACAAGGGGTACTTTCTCGGAGAAATGGTGTATTACACTTTTTGAGTACTCCTACATTTTCTTTACGATGGTTAGGGTTTTAGAATCGATAGGACGTACGTTCCGGCACAAATGACAAAAAACCAAAAGCTACAAATCCACAAAAGATTTCAAAATTGTCTATCTGCGACGATAGAAGGGATGAAAGGGAAACCGCACCCTCCCTCGGTTTTAAGGGTCTTTCTGGAAAGATGCGAGATTGGCTTACAGAATTACGTATAGACCACTAAAATATATTTATTTCAAATAATTCGTCTCTGTAGGTCAATGGGTGTCCATTACAGGACCGTATCACCATCGTTTTCAGTTTTTCGCGTTTTTCACATAGAAGATGACTTTATAGAAAAAAAGTGCGTAGAATCTTTTTTGTTCTCCATTCCACGGCGCATCAAACCGTTGTACCGACGTGTCTACAGGAACTTGGATGACTGCCGCAGAAAGGTACAAAGAAAGGCAAATTACATTTTTTTGTTCTAATCGACCCCAAAAACAAAGAACCGCTACTGTTACTCACATAAACTCGTTGCTCTTATGATGCACTTTAGTTTAGAAAAGGTCTAGCTTGACAAGACCATAATTAACCGAGTTACGCATTTTTGAAGTGGACATTCCGACACGTCGCGGAAAAAAAGCACTATATTAACCGAATCGAGTCGGGTTTTTTCTAGTAGGTAGAGAAACACTCCAAAAACACAGATCTTAAATATTATGTCGATTGGACCATCAGAACTGTTTTGGTGCGGGTTGCAAAATTCGCAAAAAGCCCTAACGGTTTTTCGGAAAAACTCGGGGCTTCTTCGTTTATAACCGGGAATTTGTTTTCACCCACAAATCCACGTCGCACGGCAAAACCAGATGTCCATAGCTATTATGATTTCCGAGATAGAAGCTAGTTTGTGTTCCACCTGTTGCGTTCTCTAGCGACCAAACTGCAGCAAGTAGAGAATCGGCTTTAACAGCATCATAAGGACGTAATAAAGTTAAACGTTACTTGCCAACGCCGTTTCGATGTCTCGGAAAAACTCCCACCACTACCAACCCCAACGGACGCCTATGGGCGCAAATTCGAAACTGCCTAGGGCAATGCACTCTTGGGAGAATGTACAACAAAATTCACTTGATCCCAGATTGCTAGGCTTGCTCATAAGGCCCCAGTCGATTTTGTTCATTTTCTCCGCTAGGCATCACCGCGTTTGTTCCGTGCGCACAGTCTAATTGTAGGACCTTATGCTTCACCTATCCTCCAAGTTTGGAGGTTCACCCGTTCTCGAGTTATTTCGATCTTTCGTTTTCAAAAACTGCAAAATTTCCAACTTTGACTCCCCTTTGCTCCCCTCCTAAGTGAGAATTAATGAAATACAGCCAGGCGATGACTTCCCTAGGGCCGACCTATCGATTGGCCCTAGTCTCGTTCGAAGGGCAGAGAGAATTTATTGATGTAAATTTGTTTCTTATGGTGAGTAAAAGACTAGCTTAACCTTAATTGTTACGTACTTTATTTGGTAGAGTTCGAATATAGCATTAAGAAAACCATTACAGTTTACACAACAATACCAAAAATAATTAAAAACGGCCCTGTATAAGGAGCGGTTATTCTTTTTATGATCATAATCCTATTAACAGCTCTGAAGCTTTGTGGATTATTCAGCTCAATGAAGCTATTGGAGTTTCTTTCAGTTTTGATAAATCTTACTTTGTTGGTTTAATACCACTGCAATACGTTCTTGAAAAGCAGTTAAATACGAATAAAACATTTGAGAGGGAAATTCAAGAAGGTTTTTCACTTGAGATTAAATATAGTATAAAGCTTCATTTAAATGTTTTATCACTCCGCGATACGAGAACATGATTCTTGAACGTATCGGTATTACCAGCTGACAAAAAAATACGGTTTTGTAAAGAATAGCAGAAAGGCTGGTAGCCAAAAAGGAAGAAACACAGCAATAATCCTCAACAACTAAAGGCAAGAAAAATAGGAAACAAAGAATAATAAGAGAAGGCCAGAATGGCAGTAAGCTTTAAAAAGATAAAAGTAATACGACTTCCTTTTTTGTTGAAAAAAATATAAAGCTGAAAGATATGCGTGGTTTTCAAACATTATTTCTGTAGGTATTTTAATATTAAAAAACAGTTTCTTCAGTTTATTGTTACAAACATAAAAATGCAACTTATTTCAGTAAAAATGCAAGAACCCACAAAAATAATTTAGTAAACGTTTGTTATAATAAATTATGCAAAGTAAGACATATCAGATTTAAATCAGTTAATCAATATTAACCCTTCTTATCGTTACTATTATCACAAATGAAGTGAGCGTTAAATTTTTCTTAAACGCCTACAAAAGCTGGAAAGTAATGTAATTATTGTATACTACACAATACAAAAGCAATGCCTTTCAACTTTCAGCCCACACAATGACAAATCTGATAAAGGATTCAAGTAAGGGCTTTTGTGTTGTGCCATTGTTTCAAAGTTATCTAAGTTTTAAATCTATTCCATTCATTAGATTTAGAAATTATTCTATTTAATTTGCGAACATGTATTTAGAATAAATTGAAATTCCCGGTTAATTTGACATTGAAATGAGCGTGAAGAAGAAGAAGCAAAATAAACTCATTCCACGGTGGATGCGTGTTTGTTTATCCGGGAAATATTTGAAACGTTCCCTCGGAAAATTATATTTCCCAAAAGAAAGAAATATGTATCTTTGAGTTGTAAATCATTTTAGATAATAAAACTGTATTGTATGTAGGTTCCGGTTTTACTTTTGGTAAAATGCTCTCTGTTCTATTGGTTTGTAAACCAATAAATCTTGCTACCTAGCAACGGTTCGAGAACAGATCGAGAGTCTTGAGTGAATTCCTGGATTATTTGAAAACCCGACCAAATGCAATATCTACACTTCGTGCTGCTCTTATATTATAGATGGTCACGTAGACGGCACAACTTCGGAAATGACGTTGATTTTTTTGCTCTCTTTCTGCCATTTATTAACGCCTACATCTGTAAAATTCTAGTAAATGGGATTCCATTGGTAATATTTTTCGTTTATGAGATGGGCATGAAAAAAACTCATTACACATCTATTTATCACACTTTAATATAAACGTATCAGTTCTGAAATTTTATTGATGATAGTGCTGATCGAACAGATAAATAACAACTATCCCCTTTAAGATAATAATTACAATTATTGGTATTTTAGAAGCATCTCCAATAAAATATCTAGAGACTTGCATGACGAATACAAACTGGAACTATTGAATGAAAGTCGAAAGCTTCGTGTTTCCAGAGGTATGGTTTATTTAAATCCCAATGGAACAATATTGGAAACTTTGCAAGTTTTTCATATCTCTCATTGGATCAATGACAAATGACAAGAAGAAGTAATATTTCAGTACGCTGACTATAAAATCAATTTTGAGCAGAAGTCTGCTAAACATCTTACACGTATACACTAGAATATTCAGGTGTAAACATTCGTCGGTGCTAAAATAACCGCCTTTGTATAAATATCAAAACGAAGACACAAAAGTCAAGAGAAACCCAAGCAATACTTGTTTATTTTACGATATTGCTTATTCAGCTATGACGCTTTTATTGTGCTGAACGAATACAATAAAAATACTCAATGGCAGTGACTAAATCAACATCGAAGCAAATCTTGCATGAATAACATTGACCTATATGGAAAAAATTTAAATCTTGGTACATCTAGGTAATTCAAAGGCGACATATAATTTTTTTATTTAAATTAGATTACAATTCACAATAAACTGCAAGCAATATTTTTACCTAGCAATAATCCTTTTTTACGAAGCTCGACAGTCGACATAGTTGTGTATCTTATAATTTGTTACTGTAATAACGTAATGAGCAACCAATGAATTATACGAAGCAGACATTTCGTGTCTCTCTAGAGAGTACGTTTAATTACTTTGCTAATTATATGTGTATCTACATACCGGCAAGTTTCATATTATATTACAGTACAGCATCATTTAATAAAAGACTAGGAGCATGCTAACTTTCTATCCAAGACTAAACTCAGAAAATAATACTCTCATTATTACATACTAATACAATTAGTGAGCCTGCCAAACCTTAACCCAAACAGAAGTAAAAATATTTGCTTGCTAGATAGCTATAAGTGGAAGATGGAAAATGGCCAAGCAAAATTCTAGCTCAAATTGGTTAAATTAATTAAGTCAGTTTCTGAATGTTTTTAAGGTTTAACCATGTCCAAATTGGATTATCCTCTTGTCACTTATTAACTGTAACGGCACAATAAGACAAACAACAGCAAAATCTCCAAATCTATTAACAAAACCGTTCTATTTTGTGTACGGAAAAAAAATAACTTTCAATGACATAGGAGAAGGTTTTTTATATTGGAAGACTTTTGAGATTTTTATGTCTAAAACTGTTAAATATAGAAAGAGGTCTAATATTTGTGTCAGACTTGGGTCTTTCAGTACGACCCAAGGCCAAAAAAGCGAGAATGGGCAAGTCGAAGATCAAAACCATGCTGATTTGCTTTTTAGATAGCCAGGGAATCTTTCACAATTCATGAGTTTTTGGCAAGTAAAGATATCCCTGTGGCTCCTCGGTCCCCTTATTCCCCCGACTTGAGTCTTTGAGACTTTGTTCTCTTTCTAAGATTGAAAAATCACCTCAAAGGACGACATTTTGGGATATTAGAAGACAACTGAAGGCAATTTCAGTAACCGAGTTCCAGCACTGTTATGAAGAGTGGAAAAATCGTCTCCATCGCTGCGTGGCTTCCCAAGGCAATTACTTTGAAGCAGACAATGTGGAATTGTAATTTTACTTAAATTAAAGAATTATAAAGATCAGACTCATTACTTTATTTACCTCGTATAACTAATTGATTCAATGCCTTAAGATGCACTAAGCGGATGTGCTGTAATTTTGGTTTTTCTTTCCACACTCCGCAAACTTGCCAATTGTTACTGAGAAAACTTTGAAGATCAATCCTTTGACTCTAGTAGCATCTCTTCACCATAAGGACCCGCCACCAACCATAATCGGTCCAATATTCAACTATCAGTAAACACTTAAAGAACGAATCATGACTTTAAAGCATTGGTAAGCAATCCAACGAAATGGTAAATGTTTTAAAATAACTTGAGCAGTTATTAGTGCAATCAGTTGATGAAAATCAATTTTCTTGGGCGTAACTTAGTGTAACTTCTTTAGTGGTGCGGAGCAGCAGCAGAGGCCACTGTAGGCAAATGCCTTTTGGGCTTGTTGGAATTGGTGGGGGAGATGACTGCACTATCGTACTTTCTTATGCATGAAAAAAACAAACTCGTGCAAATTAGGACCTGATTCAATATACCCAACTTTCTTCTAATGTTTCACGAACAAATAATAAATCAAGCTATATAAGCAGTAAGCAACGTTTACGTCGTCACTAATGAATTGCATAACATATTACACAAGAAACACTAACTATTTTAATGCAAATCGTTGCAACCAAAACTAGTAGCTGTACCAAGATCAATTAAAAAGTATTTTGAGATTAATGGTAGTAACAATAATGGCAACCAAACAATGAAAGCAACATTATCAAATGAATCATGACAGATAACCAAACCAGAGGAATTGTGTATAGAGACAACCGGAAATCGATAATGTAACCATGAGGTTACGTTAAACACTGATCGATAGTTGTCTTCTTCTGTGTTTGAACATGTTTAAAAGTGCTACAGAAAGCAGAACTTCACAAATTATATCAAAATGCTATCAAAAATCTATATCAAAATTGCATAGGTGCTATTAAGTTTAAAAAAGAAATAACTAACAGTTAGTTTTCAAGAAATTGACGATCTATGTCAGAGGGATATGAAACAAATTAAAACGATGGCGTTATACAACGGGAAAGGGATGAAGATTATTTGTGCAATTCTTATTTGCAATATCTGCTGATAACGACGAAATCGTATGATAAATATACACGATGAGAAAATCAGAACAAATAAAATAGGGACTTACTAATTATAAACTCTAAAAACACAAATTGCTTGGTTCTCGTAATTGAAGAAAATCTGAAAATCTAAAAATTGAACACAAAATTATCCAAGCGTGTGATTCATACAAATACCTAGGACCGATATCATCAAAAGTAGAAATTAGTCCAAGATTAGGACAGTATAGAAAGCCATAAGACAATATTGCATTCCATATTATGGCCAAGAAATCTTCTAAAACAGAAAGAAAAAGTTGTGGCATGCATGTATAGAGAGTATTTTTTAAAAAAGCTGCAGATTAACTAGAGACTAGAGCAGATCGACAAGATTCCAGATGAGAGATGAGTTAAGCAAAAAATGAAATTTTTAGAAATATCTTGGCGAGCTTCGACTGACTCACGCGCGGATCTTTTTAATAGTCCAGTCAATAAGCTGAGAAAAAAGGCCGAATAAATAAACAAAAATTCTCAGCTCGAATTTGAAAAACTTTTTTGCAATGAGTTCTACTGTGTATAACTACTGAGACCTTTCTCTTCGCGAAATCAACCCTTTTAACGACCCTCTTTTTTTATCTGTGAAAATGTGTGAATTTTAGCTCAAAAATGGCTTCTAGGAGGTTTTTTGGATTGATGATTACGAATCCGGCATTAGTTTTCCAAAAAAGTGAACCGGGCCGTGGAAAAACGAAAAATTTGGTGTAATCTCTGGAAAAATTTTTCTTGTTCGTAAAGGTTTGAATTTTAACTCAAAAATGGGTTCTTGGAGGTTTTTTTGGTCGCTGATTACGAATCCGATATTAGTTTTTTGGAAAAGTAAACCTGGCCATGGAAAAACGGAAACTTTGGCCTAATTTCTGGAAAAATTTGTCTTGTTTGTGAAAATTTTGAATCTTTACTCGAAAATGGGTCCTAGAAGGTTTTTTTGGTCGCTGATCACTAATCTGATATTAGTTTTCCAGGAAAACCACCCTGACTGTGAAAAATAGTAAAATTTGGCACAACTTCTGAAAAAATTTTGAAGATTTAGTTCGAAAATGGGTTCTAGATAGTTTTTTGGGTCGCTAATCGCGAATCCGATATTAGGCTTTTGAAAAAATCATCCTGGCCGTAGAAAATTGGAAAATTCTGCCATCTTCTTTATTTCTCATGTTTAATCGCTCTTAAGTGGCAGGTCATCTCGTTTTCGATGTAGTCGACATGGTTAGAACCAGTTTTTACTGTTGCAGTGAAAATTGCGGAAAAATCATGGAAAATCATTGGGAAATTAAAAAAAAACGTGTTTCATATCGATTTCGGAGTAATAGCATGCTGCCACTTTGAAAATAATAACGAAAACATGTAGAAAAAAACTTCTTTTTAAAATTTTTTAATTTTCTACGACCAGGGTGGTTTTGCCGGAAAACTAATATCGGATTCGTGATCAGCGACCAAAAAAACTTCCTAGGACCCATTTTCAAATTAAAATTTAAAATTTTCAGGTACAAGAAAAATTTTTTCAAAAAGTAAGCCAAATTTTCCGATCTTCCACAACCAGGGTGATTTTTCTGAAAAACTAATGCCGGATTCGTGATCAGCGACTCAAAAAAAACTGTCTAGAACCCATTTTCCTGCTGAAATTCCAAAATGTTTTTCCGAAATTGAGCAAAATTTTCCGATTTTTCACGGTCAGGGTGGTTTTTCCAGAAAACTAATATTGGATTCGTAATCAGCAATCCAAAAAACCTTCTAGAAGCTATTTTCAAGCTAAAATTCACACATTTTCACAAATAAAAAAAGGGGGTGGTTAAAAGGGTTGATTTCGCGATTTGGGACAGAAGGGGGGCAGGGGGTAGGTCTCAGAAGTCATTAATGACCTTGAGGTCATATAGAACGCATTGCAAAAAAGAGTTTTCAAATTCGTGCTGAGTGTGTTTTTTTTATTCTCCCAGCTTATTGACTTCAGACTCGTCAGGTAGAAGACTGCAGTTCTATTTCTGACTGATTTGTCAGTTCGTGTCAGACGAAGAATGTTTACGCGAAAGGAGTTTTTATTGTACAGGTCTACTAAAGAACTTTTACCAGTAATGACATGCTAGTACAATAGAATTACCTGGTATAATTATTTCCTGGAGTCACAATGAGTTCATACTTACAAATTATAATTTATTTAGCTTATTATACTATAAGTGTCTCACATAAGACATAATCTAGCAATTCACAAATATTGGTGGGAATGTTCACAGCAATTTCAATTTCAAAAACTTTTGCTACTTATACAACATTTCTTGAGTCAGCAAGTTGAATGGCATTGAACATTGCTTCAGCTAGTAAAGCTGAAAGGTGTACAAGATAGGATTCGAGAACTTTAAGACTTGTAATTGGAATTTATTACTATTTACAGTTTTCTTATGTCGACATTCTGTAAGCTCCTTCCATAGTGGAGGGCAGAATAGCAAACAGAGCGCAGACTGTTTGTGATGTGTCTGTCACCTTTCTTTTGTTATGTCTGTCTTAGCATTTCCCGGAATTACCCTAATTCTAGTCATAGAAACTGTGATAGTTTCATCTTTTTTTGAACTCTTGCGATTTTCTTTCATCTTGACTACGTAAAATGGTTAACCCTTTATTTACAATGTGATAAAATTACTTAAACTGTGTGTATGTATTATTAGATATTGAAGATCAGGAAAGATCAGACACTCTTGTTATTTTTTATCTAGATATCATTCTAATACACAACACTTAATATAAGACTTAGCAAGAATTGGACGGTTTGAATTGTTAGAAATTGTTCAAGCGTTCATTACATAAACTTTTGGAAGACACAACATCAAATAGTGTTATCAAGCCATTTTTGTTAAATCATTGCGTTATCTTATGAAGTTATTGTTAAGAGACGTTTCAGCAGAATGTCTTAAGGGAGAATCTCTAATTTAATCTGAAAACTTAAATTAAACTGACATTAACGCAGAGAATCGAATTACTCCGATGTTCAACAACAATTGAGAATAGTGCCAGAGGCGTAATGTACAAAATTATCTTGTTTTGGCTAACGCTTTAATGAATGTTTAAATTATTATCATGACTTATTTAGAAAAATCTAAGATAGCTTCTAATCTCGAATGCAACTGTAATAACTATTGTACTAAATCTCCTTCTAGGACTTTCATAGCACAAGTTTAAGAAATTTTATAAACTTCCACCTTAACATCCTTAATTTGATTCGCTAAACAAATTTCACTTTTATAAAATATTTGACGAAAAATGAGGTATCACCTAAATGGCAATTTGCACCCTCATACATAACACGTCCAGTGACCTCTTCGATACAAATAATCGATTTATTCCATATTATTTAATTTTAACTGTTAAAGTGCGATCATTGATGCAGTGACGACCACCGAGACATTTACTACCATGTAGTATGTGTGTAACTTTCTTCGTAATGCTATTTATATTGATCCATTCTACTAACTGTGTTAGCACTATTTTATGTCACAACTAGTGAATTTTCTACCAAATCCGTTTTCCAATATCGTACTCACATTAACAGATATTACGAGCATCTGGCGTAGAATTTAGTTTTAAATTCTGACTAATTACTGAAGCAGATGCAATTGAGCTTCTTCCAATATTAATTGATATTTGTATTTGTTTTTAAAAAATAATTGTTTCCAATTCATTAATCAGCAGTTTATTACATTATCAACACGATACTGTGAAAAAATGAGGAGTAGCTACTACATGGTATTATGTATTACCCTGCTGTTCATACAACTTATTGAACATGCACATTACATGCTGTGCTTTTCAGCTTCAAATATTGAATTTTTCCAAGCTATACATGATATAAGTGTCAGATATGTTGGATAAAACGTGCAGGAGTTTCATAATATCTTACCTGTAATATGAACAAAATATTCCAAGTTATCTACGCTTGTAAATGATGTTAGAAATAGTGAGCAACAAGTTACGAGAAGATACGTCGATAAACTTTACCGGGGTATGTTTTAAAAGATACAAAATATTTATTCAAGAACATAGAATGTACTCACCTATTAACGTAACATCTTCCCTTAATTATAAAGCAATGAAAGAAAATTCATTTAAAATTAGTTGAGATACTGTAGTAATAGTGCAACAAATCTCATTACCAAATATAAATTCTAAGGTCATTTAGGATTTATCAAAAATTGTTTTCTTTATGAATACAATACAAAAACTCTAGAAAACTCGCTTATCTTAATAATGAAATTAAATTAGTTAAAAAAAGTACGTTTTGCACGGCAATTGACATTCATATCCGATTTGATATACAAATCTGTTTTTCTTTTATAAAACTCCTTTTACTCCCGACCAAGGCCACCACTTGATTATGAGTCTAAATCGGCGCAATTTCCATTCTTGTTTAATCTTCATCAAACTACTCAACTTAGCAATGGTTTTTTTTCTAATCAAAAGAATGATAATCTGAGCACATTAAAGTTAAAAATAACGTTTGTAGCCGGAGCGCATAATAGCATATTTTTCGTTAGACCAACCGACCATTTTATAAATACTGCTAAAGCAGCAGAAAAGAAATACAAATATAGTAAAACTTGTATAATCTGAAAATCGTACCTAGAACTGAAAAAACTTTAAAAACTAGGCGGATGCTTTTATTAGCTTTTTTTCAGAACGCGCTGTGCATTACTAGCATAGAAATATCTATACAAAACTGTGAATGTGGTACTTTCACTACTGTCAAACATTAAAAGTCTCATTTTTATCTAACTCCTTCTGAATATTCAGTAGGTTCTTGTATATACTATACGTGTTGAGATACAGTCACTTAAAAAATGCTGCATCATTAATCACCCTTACACGATGAATAAGCAGGAATGGTAAAACCGATACACCACACTTTTAACGTCATCTTTGATTTTATCGCACATAGAAAGATACTTAAGTTTTGACGTACAGGACTTTTGTATCATAAGGATGGAAATTTCCCTATGGGTATGAAATTAAAAATGGTAGTAATTCCAGCAATTATTTTATAATGTTATTTATGTCTTTAGTAGTTCAACAACAATCTACTAATTTATAGCGGTAATATATACAGTATAAACAATGAAGTTATGCAGATACTTTATGTATGTCTGTTTGAATATATGTAAAGCATTAATGTTGATTGCTTTACTACAACTAACAATAAGAGATTATAATTAAAGTTGAAAATGGATGTTAATATTTGTTGATGCTTGTAGCTATTTTCATACAGCATTTTACATAATATACCTAGTTTACCAATCCTCTAGCAAATTTAACTCTTATTTTAGATAAAAGGTTTCATAATTACAAACACAATACCTTTCTCTGTTACTCAATTTAATTATCAGATGTAGGCGAAAAAGTAAATATAAAATACAAAAATAGCAACTTTTAAAAATCCAGGCAATCAGCTTTTAACAGAACACATGTTTGTCTTTTTAACCTTTGATAACATTTTAACCGCAATCTGGATTATGCAAAAATGCTCGTTTTATTATTTATCTAGAACCTCGTAGGACCATACATTTTGGAATGGAATCTAACGGATTGCTGTTACTGTTAGGGCCTCGACTATTTCAAGTTTTAAAAATATATTACAGTCAACAACGTCATTTCAAGAATTGGCTAGAATTTAGCCCCAAAATAAAAATAAAAAATAAAAATTCAAGTATTCAGAATTGCCTTATGTCAATACTTTGATCTAACAAAATTGTACTGCACTGTGAATACCTTACGTTAATTCTATTCATATTGGGAAACTGTAAAACTTTCTGCAACAAAAATGGTTTCACACATCCAGCTGTTCTAAAGGTTGTTCCTCAAGTTTACAAAATCAAGGATAGTCTTGGACCTACCTGTATCACTCTTTTTACTTACATAATTGTAAACACCGTTCAAGTATAAAAATACCGTACAACATCATTTATTCTTGCAGTCAACCATAAATAGAAACGTATAATTTAGCAAAAATGACCAAATATTTTAACTTTGAAACACTTTGAGAACTCGTGAACCATTTAATTTCGTAAAATAATTTTCAGAAAGAGCTTCATAAATTTACTAATTGAAAGAAAATGTTAATAAGCCATTAGTATGAAGTAAAAACTATAAGTTTAGCACTAAATTTTCTAGAGACCCTTTTTCTTTTACTAACAGAAATTGTGTTATATAAAATTTATTAAAAAGATATTCAAATAGGCACAAATTAGTAAGCTCACACAAGTATTCCTTAAATAAACCTTGAGACCTTGTTCTCTTAGGTCCAGTTTTTCTACAGCATGTATCCCATGTTCAATTTAAATCGATAGAAAGCTTGCAGACCTAGACTTTTTATTATCTTTTTGTTTTTCTTTTGGTTTTTGAGGATCAAAATGACATTTTTGAGAATACAACCATAAGAAGTTTTTTTGTAGATTGATTGATCTACCCACATATGAAGAAACTTCTTAGGTGCCTGTATACAGCCTTAAATACACACGACTTGCAATTTTGAAGTAAAAGCAAACAGTTGGTGCACCCAAATCGCTTAAAACCTACTTATAGGTTTATGATAAAGAAAGTCTCACCTCCATACGACTTTAAATTTTTGATATATAAGACATTCCCTTAACAGAACCAAATGAGGATTGATGTTACTACTCGCAGTATCCTTCCGGTCCAATCTTCCTTCCTCCACCAAAAGAGAAACAAAAGGAGATCAAACGAAATTAAAACTGGTCTCTTCTCTAGACTTTTTTCTGTCACATTCCATCAGATTTTCGAATCTCATAGCAGTTGGTGATATAGAAACAAATACTTTTGCCGTTCTTGCGAGCCCTGTTGCTGTGAAACCTTGATTGATAACAAACTGAATCCAGATATCTTCCGGAAACTAAAATGCAGGGTTCTAGGTTTCCAAAACAATTTTACCGCCAGGTGGCGCTTTCATCGCTAATTGTGATTATGTATCACGAACAAAACCCAGAAAAGAGGTCTTATGCCCATGCAGATATAAATGTTGCGGTCGCAGCAGCTCGAATGACGGGGATAGGATGGGTTCACACATAACTACTCTGAGATTGGCTCAGAAACTCAGTTATTACTTAAAGATGTCACAATCAATATGGGCGCCAGAGGCCAGGTCAAAATGAGAAACCAAAAGTCCGGCTTGAAAGGAAGCAATTCTGGCGTAAATTATTTTAACTTGAAACGGACTTAGCCTGGGACTGCAACGACGAAGTTCTAAGAAGGTCACGTGTGAAATATAATAAACAATATCTAGACGAAATTAAAACGAATGTTCTCAACAAAAGAGTTTGATAAGCATATCTGAATTAGCAAAAGATGTCACTTAGTAATAAAAATTTCAGGAAAATACTTACGATAAGAGGATTTAATAAACGAAACTGGATATTTTTACAATTTAATGAGAAATATTATAAAATTTCTAAAATAACATTACATAATATGTAGGACGTAAATCCTAAACGAGAGTAACATATAGAAAGATTAATGAAAATCCGTCTACGATATAGTGACTAGAATCTTGTAAAGTCTTAATTTTTTCTGGTTCTATTATTATATTCACATTGTTACACGAATACTCAATCACACAACTAGATTAGAATCTTTTCTAAGCCTACTACATGCCAAAGCAGAAGGCGATTACTACAATTAATTATAAAAACAATGAAACGATAAGGCACGATTTAGAAGCTTGTAATGAGCCACTACTATACCTTTGTTTTGCTGAACCAGATTAACTTCAATCTTTTTGTTTGTTCCAAGCAAAATTAATATCTCCGCGTGCCGTTTTGTTCGTCTTCCTTTGCCCAAGATTTGCAACTTTG
>VTPC01001306.1:86769-113087 GCA_011009095.1 Ignelater luminosus
TAAAGGCTTCTGTTTCCATCTCTAACTAGACCTTTTCCTTTCTTTGACAATATGCTCCTGTGTGCATGTGAGTAATATATTATGTCTTATTTTTGACAATGTAGGCACTTTACTGCTGCTATAACTATGTTATTTGTCTCCAATAGATTAGTTGCAAAGATAGAAAAACAAGCATCTAAGTTTTAACGCTCCGTAGAGCTTTGCAATCTGTAGCACTGATACTTTAAAATAGGGACGTTTTTCTTTACCTGCAATTTTGGGAATTATGTTTTTGCACAGATCAGAAATTCTGAAATTGACTATATTTCAAAGCTGTATAACAGGTCAAATGGTATTTATGAAGCTTCAAAATCAGTTTCAACCTACTGTCTTAAGTTTTGAAAGTTATTACATTTGCAACGTAACCTTGCATTACATATAAATATTGACTCTAATATAACTAAAACACTGCTGGTCTTAGGCCTGCTAAACTCAGTGGGTGGCCTTGAGTAAGAATAAGAAGGTCATACATACAACAAAAGTTTTCTATTTTTTGTACACTATTTGAAATAGCAAATAGAACAAATAATACTAAAAAATAATTTTGAAACAACTATTATAAACGGCTACAACATCGCCAGAACGTATTTAGTTAAATAAAATAATTACAATTGCAAAATATATGGATTAGATTAAAATTTTAATAAATTATAAAAATATTTTTCAGTAGATTAACAGACATGTTGTTAAAATAGAATAGTTTAGATGAACACCATATACAAAGCACCTAACCTCCCCGAAACAAATATCTAAGTCAGATGCTATTGACCGGGAGTAGAGCAAAAATCACGAAGTTGCGCAATCCTTTACCTCGACAAACAAATAACTTCCGACTGTATGAAGGAAGCTTCATTACCAGATATCTCAGAATCACAGGTACGGTTACAAGCTAAAGAAACCAAGAAATTTCCCATGAGATTTAAAAAACCAAAAACAAAACCCACTTACCCTAGCTGTGTCGAAGCTTATCACAAAACTCAAAAAATTGAAGCACCACTAGCACAGCTATCGACAGCAAGACTGTCTGGAAGGAAGCTTTCGCCCTACTAAATATTACCTAAGCAATGGGAAATTCAAACCACTAACGAGGTGAGTTCCCTCCAAAGTAAATCCCGAAACTTGAAAGTTAAATACTTAAAAAATTAACAGAAGACTTGAAGATGAAATTTCTGATAACCCACAACATGACCAAGTAGCAAATACTTCAATTCTTTTTGGATACATCAAAAACAAAAGATAAACCATACACGGTCTACCTTTTCAGGAACGAACAAGTAAGAATTAACATATACCAATTACACCTGACCACTTATCCAAATATCAAAAATAAAATGTAGGGAAAGTTGGAATGATAATTACAGGTGAAATCCAAATTACAATCACTAGATATATCTATATATTTAGGATTAATTACAGTATAATGTAATATAATAAAATACATTATAATACTATAATCATACAGCCAGTCGCTACTTTCCCAATCCTAATGGCCACGCCTCCCGGTCATAAGCCATATCTTTATTTAGGTTCCTGCTCGTCATAGCCTGTTTTACAGCCTCACTCCAGGACTTTCGGGGTCTTCCTTTTTTATTCCTTCTTGGTGGTTTCCATTCAAATATGTTTTTTGGCCATTTTGTTTCTATCATTCTTAGTAGATGTCCAAACCACTTTAGACTTTGTACATCTATTCGTTCCACTATAGTTTCTTTAGCTGTCATTAATTCTCGGATTTGCTCATTTTGTACTCTTTCTGTCCTTGAGATTCTGATACTTCTTTGGAGGTAATCCATTTCCACAGCATTTAATCGGCGTTTGTTATCTTCCTTCATTGTCCACAACTCACTACCATAGCACAATACACTATCCACCATCACCCGGCCTATTCTTTTTTTTATTTTCCTTATTAATATTTCTGTCCCACCAAACAGGATTTAGAGCCTCTACTATCTTCCTTGCGTTCTGTACCCTAGTTTTGATCTCTTCTGACCCTATTCCGTTTTTGTCAATTGTGACTCCTAGATACTTAAATTTATCTACTTGTTTGTGTTGTATCATTAACTAGTATATCGAATTTTGCTTCCGAATTTATGACAAGGTATTCTGTTTTATTTACGCTGACTTCTAATTCCCATTTTTGACACTTTGTATATAGTCGTCTAGTTATAAATTCCAAATCGTAGGAGTCTTGGGCTAGGACTGCCTGGCCATCGGCAAAACTAAGTGTATATAGGTACGTATTATTGATGGGTATTCCCATACCTTCGCATTTACGTTTCCATTCTCTTAAAGCAATTTCCATGAAGATGTTGAACATTAATGGGGATAAATAGCAACCTTGTCGTAGACCTTTTGTTGGATATATTGGGTCTGAAAGATACTTTCTCTGTTTTACATAGGACTTGTTATCTGCATATAGATCCCTAATGATTTTTATTAGATGCGGTGTAACTCTAATTATCTCTAGAGTATGCCACAGCTTGCTTCTAGGTACCTGATCATACGGTTTTTAAAGATCAATAATCATGATATGTACTTTATCGTCTTTAGCTATCTTTTTTTCTGTTAGCTGTTGTATCATAAACAGATTGTCTACGCATGATTGTTTAGGCGTGAAACCACTCTGGTCTTTTCCAATGGCGTCCCCGACTTCCGTTCTTAATCTTTTCTGAATTATTTCTCCCCACATCCTGCTAAATGAACCAGTTATACTCAAACCTCTGTAGTTATCGGGATTCTTCCTGTTTCCTTTTTTATGTATTCAGGATATAAAGCACTCCTTCCATTCGCTAGGTCTTTTTTGTTGAATTATGCATTGATTCATTAAGTTTCTGATTCTTTCTACTAGTACTGGTCCTTCATCTTTAATTAAGTTTGCTGTTATTTGTCCTGACCCGGGTGACCTCCCGTTCTTCATTTCTTTAATGCTTTGTATCAGTTCCTCTTTCGTAATTTAGGTTCATCAAGTTCTACTTCTATTTCTTCTTTGTTTATCAAAAATTCTTCTTTAGTTTAGACCAGCAAATTTTTATAATAATCTTTCCATTTCTTCTGTATTGTTTGTTTATATATGTTTCTTATTGTTTTCCACATTTCTGTTGACCTAGATTCCCCTATGTATGTATTCATTTGGGCGCATTTGTTCTTCCACATTTTGTTCTTTTCTTCCTTTATTGTTCTTCGGACTTGTTTATTCTTCTGTTTATACTCTTCTTTGTTTTGATCATTTTTGTTTTGCAAACAGTCTTATATAATTTATTTTTTTCCTCTATTAGGTGTTTTATTTCCTCTGTGTACCATTGGGGGGGTTTTTTGTGGTTGGTGTATATTCCCCGAAGACTTCACCAGCGGCTTTGTGTATAGTTTTTTTAATTGTTGAAAATTCTTCTTCTATGTTTTCTGTCTGTGGATGTTCGTTTATTTCTCTTTCTATTCTTGTTTCATACATGTGTTTTATGCTTCCTTGTTGTAGGAGTTGTAAATTATGCCGTTTTGTTGCTATTTTATTTCGGCTTGGAGTATCTCTACGGATATTTGCTGTGTCGTTTGTAGTATAGTATGGGTATACTATTTTTGATTTTACTAATAGTGGTCAGTTCCGCAGTTAGCTCCTCTTTTGACACATGTATTATTTACTCTAAAATCTAGTGTTTGTTTGCTAATGATGTAGTCACTGGTTGATTTTTGTTCCAACGACGGTCTTTCCCACATGTAGCGATGTATATCTTGATGTGCAAAGTATGTATTGGTTAGTTTTAATTTATATTGTTTACATAATTTTATCAACCGTTCTCCGCTATCATTCTCTATATTTTCTGCAAATCTACCCACTACATCATCGTTTTGCAGACTTTTAACCCTTGCATTTAGATCGCCAGTAATAATTATGTCTTGTTGTGGTTTAATTCGACTAAGTACTAGTGCAAAATCTTCATAAAATAAATCCTTTATTTCTGTGTCTGCTGTGTCATAAGGTGCGTAAACTCCAATCACTGTTGTTTTATGGCCATAAATGTTTTAAGTAACTGTGATAATTCTATCCGATACAAATTCATAGTCTTTTATAAATGATTTCAGGTTTTTCTTTATGAGAATGGATACGCCCGATTGTGCTCTTTTCGATTTTGCTACTCCAGTGCAGTAGTGAAGGTAATTGTGACCTATAACTTCACTGCCTTGACCTTTCTTTTTTGTTTCCGTACATACTATAATGTCAAGGTCATAGTTCTTGTAATATTTTAGGCGTTTTATCAGTCCAGCTTCTAATGTTCCATGTGCCAATATTCTTTGCCCGTTTCGCTGCCAATCGTCGTCGTAATGTATTCCCGTTTTGGTTCCGAGGCTTGTCCTTAGTTTTTTTAGCAATATCTAATTTTCACAAGTAACAGGCTGCTAACTCATTGCCTCAACCCCCACATTTGGAGGACCTAGTTTTCTGTTAGGGTATCTCCTTTAGCCGAAAGGGTTCCTGTTTTTAGGCGCAGGAAACTGTCCTGTCCCGTTTGCTACAGTCTATTACGACTACAGTCAGTGGGCCCGACGAGAACGTGGTACAAGGATTTGCTGGTAGCGCTGCTAAGATGATCGCAGTGGCATTTCTCGAAGATGTATTGTGTGTATCCATTCGGCATCAATACACACCTTCGATACCATACCAGCCATTCACCCACTACAATTCTAGATCAAGATGATAAAAATCTAACCCTAATCAATTGCTATCCAGATGTAGAATGAAGTAAAATTAACCAATAATACAAGTCAGCTGTTAGAGTTCAACATACTGCAATGCTAAAATTTAAATGTTGAAGAATCATACCTTGTGTCCCGCTTGCTATCATAAATAAAATTGAAAAGTTTGTCAACCTCATTGCGAGAACTTCTTCAACATTAAAAATCCAAAATACAAAAACACATTGACAGCATCAATTAAATGCAACACATGTAACGTAAACAAAAATAAACCGCGAAATGCGCAAATCGGTTTATCAACCCTGTAAAAGGTAACTATTAACAAAATTTTGTTATTTTCAAACAACATAAGGACGAAAGCAAGTCCAAAGGACTATGCATAGTTTTGATTGGTTTTGATTCTTTGTAAGATTGGCTAAAACTGTAATATGTCCTAGTTCTTGACTCACTGATCAAAGCAGTGGTAGGGGAATGACTTTCAAACAGTCATGATACTGCTGATCGTCATCTGCTTTTTACCTTATGTACTCTACCTTAGGAACGGGATATCGTATCAAGTTGGAACTTTGACTGTTGATAGTGGTAGTAGCTTTTAAGCCATCCGGGCACCTTTTTTGTTTAGGTATATCTTGGAAATGGATAGTGCACAGAAACAAAACTTGATTTGTCGGTAGTGGTTGGAAAGGGGTATCGCATAATCTTAGAAGTAGTCAGAGTTCGCTCTTTAATGGGCAACCTGCGGAGGACCATCGTCGGAATTTGCCCTCCATTAACTTTTTTTAGATCAGCTATATTTTAATACAGGTTGTGCTTTGTCCTCAAACAGGCCTCTTTTAGGAGCTTACAGTTGACTTTTGTTCTCTATAGAGCTACCTACAGTGGCACACAGCTACAGAAATTTTGGTAAAATAAAGAACAAATGAAAGTTTATTGCACAACAGTGTTTTTTACAATTAACATTATTTGAAAAGATACGTAACGTATATGGAGATTGGAGGGCTTTGATATTAGAGGAATGACCTTTTTAAAGTAATATTTTTTTCCAAACATTTTTTATTTTTAAAATCTCTTCAAACATATTTTCATGAATTATTTCATTACAAAGAGATGCTAGTTTAAAAAATTATGACATTGGTGGTCATTTGTTATTGAACCCGACACTAAATATTTGGAGAATCAGATTTGCAAAAAGGTATTACTGCGATTTGGCACAGGGACTAGAACTCAACCATTCTTTAAGAAAGCGGTGAAAACTATAACATAACTCTGGCTTAACACCTCGTAAAATAAAATTTATTTTATTGTTATTACTCTAATTACATATTTAGGGGGTGCAAATATACCTCCTTGCGCTTCTCTCTCGGCATCTATGTACAGAATCAAATATTTCGTTCTTCTGAAATTCGTTTTATTCTATTCTAATAGAACAAATACCTAGATAGAGTTACACATCAACCAAAAATTTTGGATAAGTTATATGTTAGAACTCAAGTTTCATACATCTTCAATATCTGAAGTAGAACACTTTATTTTTATTCCGTTAAAGAAGATCTAAATTTACCAAAAACGAATGCAGCGTATTTATCAATTTACGTTGTAGCAATTTTGCGAAAATCCCGTATTAAGCAAAACAAAGGTCAATAAATAATATGAAAGTTGTACGAGACAAAAAAGACAAAGAGTTATTTGAAAACATTGCTAGCAATTCCAGAAATGAGGATAATCTGCAATTCAAATCCCTTTTTACCAGCAATGTAATTTATAAGCTATTTTCCAAGTAGCGTCAACAGTTAAAAATCGAAAGAAGAGAGAAAAAAAATTATAAAAGGTTATTTCGTGTATCAACATAGGAATTCGTGCTCCAGCATAATATAAATTCATTGTTTCAAATATGAAGAGTTTGTTTTCTTAGCAGCAGCATAATCCTTATATCATTTTGGAAAATGGGACACTTATCAGGAACATTCCTACAAGAGAGAACTGTTTGAAAAAGACAAAATGAGAATGAATACTATATTATATGAGCTGGTATTGAGCAGTGTAAACAACATTTCAAAAGGGTATACTCTACAAAATTTTTATGTACTACCAAGTGCACGCAAAATAAGGATTTACATAAAGAATTGCTTGAAAAATAAATGGAAAAATAGAATAATAAAAAATTCATGGGAATCTTACGTTGAAAGCTTTTGCAAGGCAAGAACGAATTTTTTCTAATATAAGTTCCTACTTGAACAATTGTTTTAAATGGCAATAAACATTTCCTTGCAATTTTTTATTGTAATAGCTTTCTTTCGCTGGAATGATAAAAGAAAATTGTTGTGAATATTCACAGTAATAATGTTTGTGTAAGGAAGTCGAGTTCTACAATTAAAACCAATGATGCAACGAATTTGCATTCACCTACAACAATAAAACTGCATAACAGATGCAATTATATTTAATGTGCACTAAAAAGTAAGCACCGCTATAAATTCAAACATTAAGCTTTACGACTGTAGTTCTTTAGCTTTTTGTAAAAGTAAGTTTTTGTTTTCACATAATAACGGATGACAATTTGATATTCGTTTCACATTTAGTAAATAAATTCTCTCGACATTTCCAAGTAATAAAATTTCAGATATTCAAGCATTTTGTTTGCTTGTTTCAAAAGATTGACAATGTCTTGCAGTCATCTTCATATAAAATAGAATCTAACATATTCAAATTGCAAAATTCCAGACTTTTCAATGTTTCAAGCAAGGAAATAAAAGGAGAAAAAGAAAGGTTGTGGTTGAATAAATTTAAAAAGGTGAAAGGTCGTAAATCTATCAGCAATTTATGGTTTTTTTATTAAATTTGAAAACTTAATGGGCTGAAGTGAACGAATTTGTATCCCGCCTACTTTTTTATTTGATTACGACTTGTTCGTAGTCTCGTGTAGAAAACGAGCAAATAGCAAATCGGCAAAAATTAGATCCGATAGATAGAGAACTCGGAACAAATGCTAAATGAAGTTTATGCACTTTGGCCTGCAGAATTATTTAAAAATAGATAAAGCGAAATAAAAGGAAATAAACCAAAGTACGTAAAAACAAAATTTTGGCCTGACTTGATAAAATATTAATTAAAACTTTTATAAACAATTGCGTAAAAAGTTTTGTTTTACTATATATGCATATAAATTACTTTAGAGACTTTTTCCTTTTCTTCAGAAAATTTCATACAAGTGGGTTTCTGTTTTTTTTTGTTGTGTACTGCGGACTTTGTGGTTGATTGTCATTTATCGCTATCGACGTCATTAGCATTGTTTAGGAAGTTCACAGCTTGATCGAGCAATTCAAAGATTTACATTATATTAGTAATTTTCTAAATAGAATAAAGATCTTCCAGCAATCAATTAAAATATGATGTTGCTATTACAAAATGCCTATGATGTCATAATAATCACTCCAAGAATCTAAACTCACTAAAAGATGTAATAAAAAGAAATGCAAAACACTTACATTCTAGCATATTCTTAGTCGGGTACTCTTGCAGGCCCATAACCGAGCGTAAGTGGTCCGCGTTTGGGAAGCCCTAGATTCGAATTTCCAAGACAACTTCCTTTTTATTTAAGATTTTCTAGCGTTTCCTTTAGTGGTGCAGGCGAATAACAACAGTAACTTCCACGGATTTAATTACCTTTTATCTAATACTTGTTTCTGCCCTTCCTTCCCATTTTTGTATGGGAAAATAAAACGCTATAACTTTTCCTTTTTTCAGGTCCGCACATAGTTAGACTTTTAACTCTCGTGATCACAAATTATAATCTGGCTTTCACGTTCTCATACACTGTGTGATGTTTTAATAAATCGTCAATATAACTAAGTGTTATCCGTTTCGATGTCTTGTTACTAAATCTAGCTTGTGTTTCCATTCTAAAATTAGAAAAGAAAGATATAGTACCAACCACGATAGTCCTGATCTAACTTAAACAAATCTTTTTTTTTGGAATCGCCTGAGAGTATGATTAAAGATCAGAAATCCTAACAATAAATGCAACTTTAAGCACCTCGTCTGAATTTTGGAGCTCGTAGCTGGTAGTGTTTCATAGTTCAGTTTCCTAAAGCTGTTTAGACTCAAAATCAAAACAATGATCAAATTGAAAATCGAGGCTAAGTATCAAAAAAATATTTGTAAAAAAAAATCAAACTAAAGTATGCCAGGGTTTAGCAACAAAGCAGTAATAGTAGTAATGGCTTTCATTTAATCTATTCTTGAATAAGACAAGTTACTTTAGAAGTAACAAAGTAGAATGCAAAAATTGAGAGGAGCTGGGTGGGGATGGACTGTGCCATGAGGGCATAAAACTCTCTTAAGATCGTAGTAATCCTTGGGATTGGTTTGAGTTTAAAGACCGTTAGATAAATGGATTATCATAATATGATTAATTGAAAATTCAGATTTTACACAACAGAAAGTCAAACATGATGAAAGAGACTTCTCAGTTGTTTGAGCGCTCAAAGAAGTTATCGACAGTTTTCAACTTCAGCAAAGAACATCTATTTTTTTAGTCGATAACTAGAATGTAATAAAAGTGAAATAAAGAAATTCTATACAAGATATTTTGTCTCTGTTATGGTCTACCGTCTTCAGTCTTTGTCCCTCATTCTATTACACGCGCATTACATTTGTAGTCGTCATTCTTATGATTAAAAAACCTGCCAAATAGGCTAGATAATACTTAAAGTGCTTTTTAAAATTATAATGTTAAATTTTCTGAAAATATTTTCTATCTAAAGCCTTACTTGCGGCTCCCACGAACAAAGATCAAGAGTCAGCATTTTTCATGTAAAGCAATAATTTTCAAATTACAAAACTTACTCTTTTACCTTTTTGGTTTGCACCACTCTCTCTCCTGATTCACTTTATTTGTAGAACTTTGAAAACTTATTTAGAGTATCAGATCTCACGTTTATGTCATAAAACGCACTTACACGCAAGATAGTGCCTTCATCCAATATTTAAATAATGTAAATGTTGCATAGTAATGATTGCGGTTTATTAATCGTAAGTTAAACTACATCCTAGTGGCTATACGACAGTTTTGATCAATTTTGTCCTTGCTTAATCAGATTCGGCCAAGATTGAACTGGAAATCGGCTTTATTCCGAAGAACAACGTCTGCGAAAAGAGAGAGAAATTTTGCAAAATCAAACTAGGAAAAAGTATAGAAATGTTACAAGTATTCATGCTCAAAATTATCCAATTTTCAAAGTCGACCACGATTGCCTATTTGCATCTTATAGTACAAAGCTTAACAACATACATTTTCTGAATCTTTGATCGATATTTCTAGATCTAATGATAGTTTTAAAGTAAATGCAAGATAAAATAATTAACTCATTAAAAATTCAGTGCTGTAATTTCGGTATAACCGTACGCATCATTAAAATGCTAATTGCATTCAAAGTTCTTTTTAGATTTAGTGTATCCAAATGTGACGCAAAAACTCTACTGACAGCTAAGGAAAGTCTCTAATTTCAATTCTTTTGGCCCCCATTGTTAAAGAGTTATTAGTCTAATTGTAGGTAAGTTAAAGTCAGTAGCTCACATTGGTCATGATTTGATGTCTTCTGTTTCTGAATTTTGAGTGTTCTAGGCCAAAGCCTAAGATAATTTTGTTTGATTTTGTTAATTGTCAACTACGGCTTTGAGGCATCTTTACTGAGCACAACTAGGGCTGCGTTTATAATCTAAAGTAGGAATTTTAATTAAAAATCTGACCTGGTTGTACTAGTACTGTAGTATACAAAACTGAGTATGCTCTTCTTTGAGTTGCAGTTTAATGATTAATTTTGTCAAAGAAAAAGCCATTTTGACTAAGCTTTCGGTACGCTTATTATTCTAGTGGTCACTATCTATTAGAATAAATAAAATGCAATAAAGTCACAGTATTATTCTGGTCTGGTCTCTGTAGTATAAACAGGAAATCCTAGATTTAGGATTTTCTTCAGCTGAAGGAATTATGTTGAACTGAAGATCTGTTTATTCAACGCATAAAGTGTGGATGATTAAAATTTTTTTTCTATCGAGAAATTATTAAATTGTTAATCAAATCGAATTCTATATTATGCGACAAAATCTTTTCAGTTGTTAACTGATTATTTGTAAGTTTTTATGGGACAGAGACTTGCCTATAGCAACACTAAATAGCATGTCTAACTTGAAAATGAATACTGGGTAATAGTTGGTTGCTCCTGAAGGTCATCAAAAAGCAAATTATAAAGACAAAACTATGTTAAACAGGGTTTTGAAATTAAATTAGCATTATAATATTAGAAACTGGTATAAGGCACATATTTAATCCGGAACCGAGCATTTTCCGGCAAGGGCACTTCCCGGCACGGGCATTTTGACTATGCTTTGGACAAGAGGTTTCAACTATATACATTAAAACCTCCCTATAGTAGACACGGGATTAAGTAATGTGTCCACTATAGAGGGGCGTCTACATCAGAAGGAATGTGATTTTATGTATAATACGGAATACAGGAATTATATTCACGTTTATATTTACACACATAATAGTTTTACAAAGCAACTTAACAGTTTCTGGAAATGTTTATATTATTCACTTAATTGGGCTAATTTGATAGAAAAGTTAAGTAATTATGTTGGTACCTAATTGTAAGCAAGACAAGGCAAAGTTTGGATTTTCCAGCTATTAAAATTTATTAAACAGAAAACGGGCGGCGTTCAACAGAAGACTTTGTTAAAAGGAAAAGTATTGCTAGTTGAAGGAACTCCTTGTAAGTGTCCACAATGAGGGGTTATAATGAATACTGGAGGGGTATGCGTTTATGTTTGATCGAGAGAAATCTCGGAGTGTAAGTTACGTCGGTATTTTCAGTGCCGAGCCAGGATTTGAAAATTTTGCAACGTACTGAAACCCACAATCATGAATCTAGTACAGCGAATAATGAAAAATAGAAATGTCTGGAGACAATCCGCTAAAATGCTAAAGACCTACATGACACTTCTGCTCAAATTGTTGCTCAGAACCTGCAGTGTTTCGGCAGCACCCCAAGGAGTTATGCCGCGAATTCAGACCATGAAGCGCACAGTTAAAAAAATATAAGCTGGCACGGGCAACAATTCTATTTGACATACAAGAAAGGATATCAACTTAACACTATCGTTCCAGCAAGATGCAAAAGGAAACGATTTCTTTCTTTATAATTTAGGTGCATCAGGTGATCGTATAATGATCTTTGCAACAGAAGCCAACTTCCGGTTTCCTAGTGCATGTAATACGTGGTTAGTTAATGGAACCTTCGAGGTGTAACCTTCTCTATTTGACTAAGTGTTCCTAATACATGTAAAGGGTTTTCCAATAAGAGGTGTTATTTTGATATTCAAAGAAAAGTGCCATTTTTTAATATAAATGATCGGATGTTTATTTCATTATAAAGAGGAAGGTATGCCGTTAATAGTGGAAAATAACATCAGGCAAATGACCACCACGACCACGCTTACAGGACAATATCCTTTTCATGAAATTTTCCATAACCAAATCGCAAAGTGGCTGCCCTATGTCCTCGATAGCCTCACGAATTCCATCTTTGAGGTCTTGAATCGACGCTGGGCTGTTGGCGTAGACCTTCTCTTTCACGTGGCCCCAAAGAAAGAAGTCGCAAGGTGTTAAATCACAAGATCTCGGTGGCCAATTGTGATCACCTCTTCGAGAGATAACACGGTCCGGAAACTTTTTCCGTAAAAGATCAATGGTTTCGTTGCTTGTGTGGCACGTAGCGCCGTCTTGTTGAAAGTAAACGTTGTCCAGATCAATACCATCCAATTCCGGCCATAAAAAATCGTTAATCATCTCTCGATAGCGCAATCCAGTCACCGTAACTGTTGCTCCAGCCTCATTTTCGAAAAAGTAAGGTCCAATGACTCCGCCGGACCATAAACCGCACCAAACAGTCACACGTTGAGGATAGAGAGACTTTTCAACAATAACTCTTGGATTTTCTGAGCCCCAGATCCGACAATTTTGCTTGTTGACGAAGCCACCGAGGTGGAAATGGGCCTCATCACTCAAGATGATTTTTCGATGGAATTCTGGATCATTTTCATGCATTTCAACGACCCAATCAGCAAAGACACGACGTTGTTGATGATCGGCCGGCTTGAGTGTTTGTGTTAACTGGACTTTATAAGCCTTAAGACCCAAATCTTTATGCAAAATACGGTGTAATGACGTTTGTGGAATGGCTAATTCCAAAGAACGACGAGGAATGGACAAACCTGGGTTTTCTTTAACACTTTCGGCTACAACAGCAATATTCTCGGCTGTTCTTGAGCGACGTGCACGGGTTTTATTCTTCACATCACTAACTTGTCCCAAGAGCTCGAATTTTTTCACCAATTTCTGTATTGCGGTCCGACAAGGTGCTTCACGGTGACCCAAAAATGTTCGAGTTTTACGAACCGTCTCTGCCAAATTTTCACCATTTTTATAGTGAATTTTAATAATTTCAATGCGTTGTTGAAGCGTGTATCGTTCCATATTTATTAATGGCGTAGTTTCTACTTGTCAAATGTCAAAAAATGATAGCTTCAAAAGTGACATCTACCGAAATAGCGGGCTATTCAAAATAACACCTCTTATTGGAAAACCCTTTATATCGCAGCAGAACATTGTTTCCTCTGCTTTACTGCCTCGCCTCGCCCCGAACCGAACTACTGCAACCTACTCCAGAATTCTTGAGAATCTGAAAAGTAAAGAGCTATTACTGCAGCCAAAATTTATTATGAGTGACTTAAATGCCTTAAATACCTTCAAATCGTCATTTCCAGAAGCTTATCAGAAATGATGCGTCTTTTAGTTTTCTCAGGCTGTCTACCGTAAAATCCAGTCATTGCCGGAAGTGCTTCATCAGTATTCAAATGACCCGGAGTTTTCTTATCAAATCCGTCAATTGAGTGCCTTGGCATTTATTGCACTTGATGAAGTGCAGTTAGTGTACGATGTTCTAATGGATGAACCCTTCTTTGTTGCAGACGAGATGCAGACACTACTTGCAGAATTCAAGACATACTTTCAGTTAACCTGGGTTGGTAGTTGAATAGGCAACAAACACGAGTTTATTGGTGGCTTAAAGAAAGAGCACGCACTACTGAAACCAAGATTGAGCCGATGTATAACGGCAACGCGCTATATCTCAGTACGGTGGCGGAGATTTCTCTGTCACTGTCATTTTATAATATTTATTGTTAATTTTATGTAATGGATTTGCAATTGTTTTATAGATTTCTAATTGTGTTATAGTTTCTATTAACTTTGAAAACCCCTAAGAATGTTATATATTTTTGACGATTTGTATTCAAAACTTTGTTTTATTTAATTAACGATAATTTACTACATTAATTTGATTTTTGGCTGGGTCTTCCAACCTGAAACCCTTAGGGGTCCGACAGTAAAACTCTCTCGATGACGATTGGTTTCAACCAGCTCAATATTATGTTGCAACATAACATCGTAGACTAAGCATAGTCAAAACACCTTGGTAAAAGAATAGTCAAAATGATCGTGCCGGAAACTGCCCCGCTGGGAAGTCGCCGCCGGGAAATGCCCGCCACCCTATTTAATCAAAGCGACTGCAGCTGTAGGCATTTCCATTGAATGCGTTTTTAACTCCGAGGCAGATGTTAAAGTTTGTTCAAGACAAAGTGCTCTAAGAAACTGAAAGTTGTTTCCTGTAAAGTGTCTGCAATTTTAGAAATTTATATGGTTAATATCCTTATAAAATACAAAAGTCTGATGCACTTCTTTCCCGAAAAAATGCAAGCACAATTCTTTTACTGAATGCTAAGCTTAGATTTTGAAAGTAGCTTATCTGAATGAAAGACACTTAAGACATTCATCTCTGTGTTGTTCTAATTGATTTTGTACAGAACCTATTAAATCTGCCCTTAAATGTCATTTCCAACCGGATCCTTTTTTCCGAGGACGGTCTTAGTTTTAGTTTAGCAAAGTGTTTTTGGGAAGATGATCTTGATAGGTAGTTTTGTTCATTGTCCAGACTGCTCCTGTTATTTCTTGTGTTTTGAACCCATCAGTAAAAGCAGTCTATATAATGGTATTCTAGCTCCATAAACATATTTCTGTACATATCCTGGTGTACTTGGTCTTTCTGATATTTTGCTAGGGTCATGTTGACGTCTGTCAGTTTCAATAATAGCTGTGCTTAACGACTTCATTTTAAATGGTTTGTTGTTATTTTTGTTTTCTGAGTTTATCTCCAATGAATTCTAATGAATTTCTCTCTCGCTTTTATTTGTAGGACTTCTTTTGGGAAAGTGTCTTTATTACGGCTATTTGTTTTCATTAATCTTTTTTGATTTGTATCATGATCCATTGTGTGTTTGCTTTATTTCCTTTTAGATCTATTTTATTTAGGTTTTCAATGTTTCTATTTCTCCTGTACTTGTATAGTTAATACTGTTTTGTTTTGTTTAAAAGTTGCTTCCCACTGACTGGTCCACCATATAGTACTCAATTCTTTCCTGTTGCCATGTTTTACCTCAATAGTGGATATCTTAGTACCAAGAAGTCTATATCTTCTTGATCTATCGTAAAAGGAAGAGATGGAAAGTACACATCACAGTAGTTCTTTTAGGATTAGAGATTATTTGTTCAAGGTAAATCTTGTTTATAACCAAAGTAGCAGACGGTCTTCACTATCGTGTTTATAGTCTTTGTAAACTGTACACTTGATCATTGATATTTGTTCTTTGTTGATTTTAAAATATGAGTTTCTTATAAACGAACGATTTGGATTCGTATTCGATTCGTAGTCTTTGAAGGTCTCCTAGGTATAGAAACAACCGTTACAGTACCACTGTATACTTGTCGTTTCAGTGTAAATCTGTACTTGGTAGAATTGGTTTAGTTAGATATGCGTTGATTTCTTGTTCTTCTCAACTTTAGTTGCTGTTAAATGTTGGCAGTTGTGCTATGATTTTTGTTTTTATGGATATCTGTAATAAGAGTCAGTAATGATTCTTTTCGAAATAATTTGGAGTGTTAATTTACAGTTGAGCTATAGCCAATTTATCTTGAGATTTTTAAGTTGATTTATATGTCAAGATAGACGTTTTTGGGTTTTCTCGTTATTTTATCCTTTACCGATTCTAATAGTTGTTTGATCAATAGTTTGCTGCATTTTAGATTTCCCGCCCTTGCCTTCTTGTTTTTGCTATCATTCTTATTAGGTTTTAGAGTTGTTCTTATATTTGTTTCGTGTTCTTGTTAACTGTCTATCCTGAGACTAATTTAGCATGGTTAGTACATCGTCTTCATTTTCTTCATTATTAAGTGAAGTTGTGGGTCTTTTCTTACCTGGTAATTTAGGAAGAGTTGTTTGGAATGTTAAACTATTAGATATGACGTTTTCACTTTGGGTATATGTTGATTTGTTTTCCTATCTGTACAATCTTTGTTTTTGTACTCTAATTTGAAGTAATTTTTATCCCTAAATCTTTTAAGGATGTTTTTAGAAACTCATAAACATACATTTGATGCAATTAGTCAAATCAAAAGTTTACTAATTTTTCTGTTAATTCTTTACGGTAGTTATATGGATATTTTTCCGTTAGTTAGTCAGGAAGCGACTATAATATAATATTCTACTCGCGTAGGGAATATCCACCCTCGAAAACGGATGGGCTAATAGCTCAGTTGATGGAGCATCGATACGAAAAGTCAACGGTCATAGATTCAAAACCCGTTTGGAGCCGAATATATTCTAGGAGTGTTAACTTTTTAATAAAAATTAAATAATACAATCTAACTATTTTTGTATTAACAATATTATGGTAATGGATAGATGAGCAACTGAAAAACTTCCGACTAGTTGAAGTTGAAGTGTAAGATTGTTCTTTGTGTACCTATAATTACAAACTATAAAAGCTAAAATGCAGGGAAAAATAAGCAAAATCGTTCGTTGTGGCAAGAATTAGTTTACAATGCTTTGAAACAAATTGAAAAATCTTGAAGAGTAGCTTACATTTTATTAGCCGCAATAACTGAAATAACAGAAAAAGGTTTCTTTGCGGCTTTATAAAAACTTATTAGATTGTTTTTTGAGAGATGTTTTAAATACAACGTAATCATCAGCACTTTTAGAAGTTTTATGCAAGCGAATTCTTGTAAGACTGATTTTGTAAACGAAGATGAATATCAATTTGTCAATAATACACAGTAAAGATTTACTTAAGTCTACATAAAAGATGTTATTATGACTTTATTTGATTTTATACTTTAGGCAATTAACTCTTTGCCTAACATTATACAACAAACTAAAAAAATGTTTCTAGGAATGTAAATGTTGTTATAGAAGAGATAAGAAAATCATAAATAAATTAAATAATAAAATAAAAATTGAAACTAAAATTTTGAATTTAACTTTAATCTTTACGCCATACCGTACATCATGCAACAATAATTCCGTAACTGTTAACATTTCTATTTTCGTCTCCGTTTCTCACTCTAATGTTTTGCAACATAAAACCAAAAAGATTATCGCAGATAAAGCTCACGCAAAGGAAACTACGGAGTCTGGATCGGCCAAGGACAGGAAAATGTTGAGCCCGGATTGTCCTAGATACAGCCTCCAAGGTTGAGAGTAACATCTACCAGTACTCTCATCTACCCCGAGTGATCATTTGTAGACCGTTTATCCTTTAGACATGGACAAAATGACGAGAACTAATTTTGTATTTTATCTCTTGAGATCTTGAAAGACGAAGAGACAAAACATGCTTATCACAATTTTTTCAACTTTAAAATGCATTTTAAAGTTTGTTATTTTTCATTTTTAAACTGCATTTGAAGTAATTCAACATGTTGTATTAACACTGAAAACCCAGAATTATTAGTCTCGATTTTAATAACTTTATTAAACTAATTAAAATTAAACGGTCTTTTTCCTCTCATTATTTTAAACTGTTCAAGTCATTTGAGTTCATTTTCGCTCTTCTTCCCTTCAATTAAATTTTCCTGACACATTCAGCATAGTTTATTCCCTTGCTGCCTTTATGTAAAATTGGAACAGTTAGAGTAAAATTATCTCATTAAAATTTTTTTACATTTACATCATTTTCCTTCTAGTTCTGGTTAGGTATGGAGGAATTTTAAAATTAATCGACACGGGAAACATGATTCTGAAATCAATTAATCTTTGTGCTTGTACTAATTTACGGCGTTTCTCATTAGTGCCTTGTTTAGATGAGATACTGACATCATTACATCTTCGAGGTGAAAATAGATTTTACTTCATCATGTTTCGTCGACGGATTTATATTTAACTTTACCACACAATTATAACGAGAAATTTTTCATAAATCAAGGATATATTTTTTTATCCGATCTTAATACAAAGCGGGATATGAGAAGCTATCATTAAAAATAATTCCTTTCAATAGCTTCATTAGTAAAAATAAATTTGTGATTTATTTTGTCAGTATAGTCTAACCTATAAATGGTTGTGAAGCAATACTCAAAAAATAGTTTAAGAGACTCCTTGATTTCAATTAAGCTTCCCATTTTATTAATGTTAGCTTCGGCAACTGTGGTCTTTCGTCGATTTAATTACCCTTGCACAAACATCAATTTAACAAAGGAGGAAGGCTAAATGTGCCGATTTGTGCTGTTTACGGTTTAGAACCTTTAATCTGGAGATGAAAGTATACTTGATGGTCTGTAGAATTAGAATGTGTCGTCGCCAACTTCGGTAAAATCGTGCATGATACTATGTGTAATTGTGTAAGATGATTGCCTTAGAAATTAAATTGCAAATGTTATTTTAAACAAATTTCACAGTTTTCTAATTAGTTAGTCTCTCTTTCTCACTTTTTTTGGATCACACTATTAAATCTCTTTTTCTACTTTTACTCAATTTTACAGTTCATATTCTTATTTTCTGTTGGTTTTATTATCTTCATTTCTTTCTTCTTTTCTTTCATCTCTGTTCTTAATTTTTTTGCCTCTACAATTTATCTTGTACTTATTTTACTATTATTCCTGTTTTTTTGTAGTTTCTTCACTTTAATGTATTTTTCTGTTTCTAGTTCTCTTGTTATTTTTCTTTGATACCATCAATAAAAGTTACTTATTTGACTTACGTATTCCTTCAATTTTTCTTTTGGCGAAACTGAATACAAAACATACGATTTTCAACTGCGGTAGATCTGTTTTTCAATCTCGCGGTATTTTATAAATGTCGAGTAAGTCAGCAGAATTAACTAAACGTTTTTTCTTAATTAAACTAATTGTAGAAGTTATTGGAAGTATATTCTACAGAATATCAGAATCAATTTGCTCATATTAAGCAATTCGAAACAGACTGTAGGACAAATAATATCAAATAATTGATAGTCACATGTGTTATGTAAGATCAAGCCAAAACCTTGTTGGAAAGTCACAAGTGTCCTGTGGTCCAAAGAGACATGTCTGATATTGGAGCAGTCGCTATATTCACATAGGTCAATTATTGGTATTAGTTTAAACAAAGGCTTTGATATTCTTTAGGGTAATATTCAGCGGTAATATTTATTTTACTATATATAGTGAGTATTTGCAGCTTTATGTTTGCCGCTTCTCACATCCAATGCGCCATAATTTCTTGTTTTTCCAATCCTCTTCATGTAGGTTTCTGTTTTCCATTTCTCTTTTTATATCTGCCATCCATTTTTTTCTTGGCCGGCATCTTTTGTTTCTTTCCACTGGTTTGATTTCCATACTTGCAGTGGTATCCTATCTTCATCCATTCTTTGTAGGTGCCGTACCATTTTAGTTGCTTTTCTCTTATTTTGTCTACTATAGTATATTCTGTTTTCATTTTCTTCCCTATATCGTGGTTTCTAACTCGGTCTAGTAACGTTAACCCACAGCTTCTTCTCCAATATGACATTTCAGTTGCCATCAGTCTTCCCGTTAATCTATTGTCTAGGACCCATGTTTCAGACCCATATGTCACTGTTGATTCTACCATTGCTTTATATATTATATATTTTTTTGTTTTCCCTGTTAAGTTATTGTTCCACAGTATTGGGTGTAAAGCTCTGATAATGTTTTTACCTTTTCCCACTTTTTTAATTATATCTTTGTCATCTCGTCTGTTGTTATTTATTGTTGCCCTTAGGTATTCATATTGCTGCACATATTCAACGAGCTCCAAAGGAGTCGTTACTGAATTTGCAAAGTCTGCAAGTTTACAAGTCTGTCCGCATTTTTTGTCAAATTTTGAAATTTTGACTTCAGATTTGGTTTCTACATCAAAAACTAAAGACCACGTGGTGTCTTCGTTTTTTAATGGTCCAAATGGCCGCCAAAAATTGGAAAATTCTCAAAAATTTTCTTTTTACTCTAGAATTGCATTCTACATCAAAAATCAAGAGAAACGTATACTTTTAGTTTTTGATATCACCTCGGGAGCATAGTCAAAATGGCCGCCAAGATTTGAAAAAAGCAACAAAACAGGAGTTCGTTGTGGTTATGCTTTGCATTCCCAGATGTTTTATTACTCCGCTTTCTATTTCCATATCTTCTCCTGTTTCACCCATTACCATGTATTGTGTCTTGTCCTTATTAATCTCCAGACCCCACCTTGTGTACTCTTCGACGAGTCTGTTTAACATATAGATCATGTCCTGTTTATCCTCTGCCAGGATAATTTGATCGTCCCCGAAAATTATTGTGTGTATGTGCCAATTTTCTATCCTTATTCCCATTGAGCTGCATTTTCTTGTCCAAATTTCTAGGGCAGCATTTAAGTAAATTTTGAATAGTGTTGGCAACAGCCAGCAATCTTGTTTAAGTCCTTTTGTATGTTGCATTTGTTCTGAATATTTACTTCCTATTCTTACTTTCACACTATTCTCTCTATATAAAACTTTTTTTGCGTTTATATATACGTACTTTACTAACCCTTTGTCTTTCCATGGCCTCCCAGAGTGATAGCGAGTCATATGCCTTGTGCAAGTCTATAAAAGTTGCATGAAAATCTCTTCCTCTAGCTATTTTCTTTTCTGCTATTTGTTTCAGTGTAAATATATTATCCATTTTGCTCTTCCATTTCTTTTACCCCCTTTTCAATTCTGGTCTTTAGCACTTTCCTGTAGAGTTTTCCTAATGACGATGTTATGCTTATTCACCTGTAGTTTCCACATTCCTTTCGGCTATTTTTTTATATATTGGGGTGATATACGATTCTTCCAGTCATTTGGAATGTTATTTCCGTGTAAACACTCGTTAAATATTAATTCTTTTTTTATTATTGTTTTCCTTTAAATTATTTATAACTTCCAGGCTTTTTTAGATCTAGACCCTCCTACCATTGAGTTTACTTGTGCACATTTCCTATTCCATGCTTCATTTTTTGCTTTTATGTCTTTTTTTACTATATATTTGTATCTGTTATAAAGTTTTCTGTCCTCTGCATTGTCCGTCCTTAACCATTTTAGGTACAGCTTTTTCTTATCTTCTACCAACTAAGACAGTTCTTCCGTCTACCAGCAATTTTTATTTACTATTCTTCTCTCTGTTTTTCCCAGAGCTTCCACCGCCACCTCATGTATTTTGGTTTTTATTTTTCTGTACTTTTCTTCTGTCGCACCAGTTATCCCTTCTTTCATTTTCTGTGCTAATCGTAACTTATAAAGAAAGCTGGTAGAGTCGTTTCCTAAGCTCTCTATGTTGAAGGCTTTATTTTGTTTTGTCTTTTCCTTATGGTTAGTTTTTTATTTGTTTTGCAATATTTTACTTCCATAGGTGCTTTTACCAGCATATGGTCCGACACACATTCTGCTCCTCTCCATACTCTTACGTCTTGACGTCTGTTTGACTATTATGCAATCTAATAAGTTTTTCTTTTTTTTGAATCCAAGTGTATTTATTAATGTCTTTATGCTATTTAGGATTTTCAGAGAATGTTGTTCGCATAATTTTTATCACTATGGCTACTTCAGCTTTGGCTCGTTTGAATTTTTCGACTCCACTCTAAAAATATGTGTAGTGTTCGGTGTAATTATTTCCTTTCAAATTTTTTTTCGTTTCAGCGAGTATACTGATATCTATGTTATATAATTTTAATTCTTGGAATGCTTGATCTTGTTTCATAGCTAGGCCTTGAATATTCCAGAATTCTACATTCATTAACCGTTTTCCTCACCGTTGTAGTTTCTCATTATTTCCGTCCGAATTCCGAGGCTGTGCATTGGATCTTTTAGCAATATGGTTTTTTACATGTGGTAGAGAGCTAGCTTACCACCACAACCCTCCTTCTTTTCCCGGGCTTGGGACTGGCACTTACCAAAGGTTGAGTTAATATTTGTATATCAAACAAAAACATATGGACGAGTAATGCTATTGGCCTATTGGCCTATTGGTTCTAAATTCCAAGTTACAAAGAATTAAAGCTGATTCATTATAACTATTACGTGGATTCCCCCCGCACATTTCTTAAATATCAAAGACAAAATTAAAGTAACCGGTGGTGCTACCCTAGAATACCGACAGTAAATTCAGCTTGATATGATAATTCGACATAACCTAAATTCACTGAAGTGAACTATAAGATTTCTTTCATTGATTTATTGATCATGAGTTCACCCTAACTACGTCTGGAGCTTTGTAGGCAGCCGGCGCGACAACTTCCATTTCTTCCCAAAACTGGCGCTGCTCGATGAACGTGCATAAATAGGAAAATGCTTGCACTATTTCCTTGCTCTCTTGGATTCCGTTTACCAAACACTTCTTGGGAGCAGGGTTAGTAGGTCTCCCTTCGCAACAGTGACCTGTTTCATTCTACCAAGCGTTACCGAGTTCCACTTTCATAGTGTACATGTGGAGGTCTGACCTTGCAAAATCTTATAAGAGATGAGAGTTGAAGTCAACAACATAACTTCAGCTAAAGATAATATCTATCGTATTGGCCGATCTCACTACAATGGACAACGACGACGCTTTTAAAATACCAATGTTGATACAACATCAAAATCTAAACCGTTTATGGGTAATGACAATTTTAGCCATAAGATGTGATTTGAATGTGTTCAAGATAGAAGGTTGCAAGCATGATCTTCGCATAAGTAGTATGTGTACTTATAAAATATTTCTCATACAATATAATTTTTGAGAATCTTTAGATCAGGTAGACGAATGTGCAATTTCATGGCGCCACTCATAAGATAATAAGTGAGAAAATGTTTTACTCTTAATGTTTAAACTATATAGGATGTCTTACACAGGAAGCTCTTAGAATGTACTGGAAGGAAAATTAGGAAGATATTACTGAGAATATTCCAATCTGCACAAAAGTTTCTTGTAGCGCATTTTATTAAAAATATGTAATCGTCACAAGTCGTCTAATAAATGAAGATATTTTATTGATCTTCCTAGTATTTCAGCTACTTATATAGGTTAGATTGTCTTTTTTCTTTTTCACGAGAAATCTAAAAATTTTTAATGCGTTAGTTATAGGCTGTTGCTTGACTAAGAACGTTCTATGATTACCTTGGATTACAGTAAAAGAGCATTTGATTAGCTAAAGCTGTCCCATTTTGTTCAACAAAATGATTTTTGTGTTCCCTTTTTCATTCAATGCGTATGTGAGGAATGTAACTGTATAATCGAAAGAATAAAACGTACAGTCAGCATGTATCAGAGGACATGATATAAAGTTGAACATAGTAAGATACAGTTCTATAATTCTATTTAGATAAATAAGGTTATCAAAGGTAATAGAATAATTAATAGAAATTCATTACCGGATAGTGCCTTAGAATGTTGCCACATAATAGTAGAAGCATGCTTTCTACAAGAACTAATTATTTTGAAAGCAACTCATTCTGATAATTACTTCTCTAACATTAATAATATCACAGTATCAGTTAAACCAATAACAACAGAAATTTATTGAGTAATTTCTCTATTTCGACAGCGTGGAAATTCTAATACGATCCATAAACTGTCTAAGTACACCTATAGATTCAAAAGTTTGCTTTCAAATAAAATATAAAATACTAATACCTTAAAACAATTTACGTCATATAAAATTACAACATCATTACATAAATTGCTTTTGAGGTGAACTGTATGTAACAAATAACACTAATAGAGCATCATTTCCTAGTGCTGTTTGAATATTCTGTGCACGAGAACGGTACCCGAACAATGTTCAGTGGTTTATTCGAAATTATTGCGACAGTATGATTAAGTTAAACTCGATAACCTGGTAGCATGAGGATAGTATTTGATTGGGGAGTGCTAGTCTTAACGTAATTTATTTCCGGAATAAAAAGTATCGACATTATTAAACGGAAAATGTTAAATGCTACATGGCATTTAGTTACTTAAATGAAAATATCTCCAATAATATTTTAAAATCACCAATAATCATCACTTTTATTCATAGCAAATATAAATAAAATTTTCAGTAAAAGTCTAGATAATATTGTGAGAAACAAGTAGATGCAAATTTATCCTGGCGCCTCCACCATAAAGTTACGTTGGAAATTTTAACTATTTTGTTACTTATCTACACTTACGTAAAAAGAATGTAACATTTTATCATATTTGTACATCTCAATACATGTATTTAAAAAATGAAAGCGCGCATTTACATAAATAAAAAAGACTAAATCGATAACAATAAAAGGTAAGTCGAAATGAATTTGTTATTTATTTATTTATTATTATTCAATTACAGAAAACAGTAAACAACGTGATGTATCAATAACAATTTATATAGCACAGACCATTATAGGATATTTATTTATGTTGTACAATAAATAACAACACAATATTTCTACGTTCGTGACAAAATTTTTCTCATTTTTTGACTCACAATTTATGTTCGCAAGCCCTATTAGTATAAATCAAAAAACAACTTTGTTGTCAAACACTGTTTAGCTAATAAATTGTTATAATTAATGATTCAAACAAACATGTCGTTTAAATTCAGTACAACATGTAGTTTTATCAGCTTTTGTAATTCAATAAAATTTTAAATAATGTTCTCAATTAGTTAGAGTAAAATATTGCGTTAAATATTCATCCCTTTTTTGAGTGCTCTATTTTAATCTTGTAATGAAAATTTAAATACTCTTTTAAATTAAAAAGCTAATTTTATTAAAAGTTTGATACTGTTTGTAGTAACATCTTCTGCGATACCATACTCTTGAAAACTAAACGCAAACTTTGTCTAATTCATTAATATTATCCAAGATTATTAACTTGTAGGTAAATTTATCTTTATCTACTGCAAACTTACGTAAGTCTCTTGTAATTTTATGCTAATTCCGTTAGATAAACCAACACGAAACGGATGCACCGTCAAATCAGTGTGTTTTAGAGTTTGTGAAAATATTAAATTTTAGAGCAAAAGGATATCTAAATTAACGAATCAATATTATATTATAATCTATACTTAAAATTAAACACTAAAACGTACACATAAAATTTTAATATAAATTTCATCACGTGCTTTTATTATTACGATTGTTTTAATGTTAATAAAATGAATAAAATTAATTGTAAAATTTTAATTTTCAGTTGGTAAAAAGGTATTTTATATATTACATGTCGTGCACACACGTGGCATTAAAGTATATAGGACAGATTAGGGTATACGTAGTAATTTAGGGCAATTAGATAATGGAGTTTCAATTTAATTTTTTGCTTTAAAATGCTAGACTTTGATTCAATTAGTTTAAGTAGATTATGTAAAATTATTTAATACACTGAGTGTCTTGAATCATCCTAAATATTAATTTTAAAAGCTTTCCATATAGCGGGTGGTCTAAAACTCTGCATCTATACCTAGTATACATCTGTATTCTGATCAGACACCTGGTGGAAATTCTATAGCAACTTGCAAGTTTAAGGGAAAATAATATGAATTATAGTTTTTAGGTGCACATTCCGATTAGAAAGCATTTAAAGTTCATGGCAACCTTAGATTAAATCGCAAAAAATATTAAAGTGCGGTTCGAATGCAAATTTATGGATATAGATGGATTAAAAATTTAATGCGATCTCAAACACGTACTATTTAATTAAAATGTTGATAACAGTGGGTAAACCATAAACAATAAATTTGTTTCAATTTGTTCATAAATAATAAATGAAAGTGAACTTGATGTTTACTTGTCTTTATTTATTACATTGTTAGAATAATATCAACTCAATAAGTTTATTTGCTAGGATGTTTATTTCATGGGATAGAGCCCCAGAACCCGCAAGTGCAAACGGGAGCAGCATCTCGCAGAAAATCGTGGAAACAACAGAAATCAGAGATATCCAAACTCTACCAATAAGAGCAGATCAGATGTATAATAACTTCATGAATAGAATGTTTCCGATTCGCCAAAGCTAATTTAAGCTCTGTTTTATGTCCCATTCACAATGATTGCTTTATAATATTGCTATAATCTTGACGATTTTTTTTTTTGGGTAATCAATGTTTCTTGTCCATTTTTGCATTTTTTCTGAAAAATCTCTTCTCGTTTTTCACAATTATTGTCTACTGTCTCTTATGTTAGCTTTTTTCTGCTGTAAATGT
>VTPC01001307.1:0-29733 GCA_011009095.1 Ignelater luminosus
GCATATGCCAATAAGATTTAGTAACATATGCAAGAAACACTCAACGGTACTTTGACATGGTATGCTATCACACCATACCACACCACTCCAGATACGTTTTTTATGTGCTATCTACGTTAGGCCTACTCCAAAATATTGAAAGAAAATTTATTTACAATAAAAAAAATTCCGAAGCTCTTCTCGGCATTTCAGGAAAATGTACGAATGTTAGAAGCAGTGGAATTGTTAAAAAAAGAAGAAAATTGATCATTACATGATTAGCGGGACCAGAGAACGGTTTTTTATCGCGTTATACCAACATTATATGGCATTATATGCCACATCTGAAGCATCTATCAATTCGATTCAATTTAAGTGCTTTGGAAACTAACAAAATTAGCCGCACGTCTTGATTTGGGAAAAGCCAAGATGTCTCAAGTACATGCGCCAACTTGCATTTACACTCCGCAAGTATCCCTGAAAAATCTTCAAAAAAAATTGTGTGCATAGGGTTTTGCAGCAAAAAACTACCTACTAAAATTCCAAAGTTAGAAACTTGAGTGTTTTTTTAACCAGAAATCTAGAACATGTCGGGAAATGTAGAAAAATGTATTTATCGGTTTTACAATCAATTGCATCAAATAATGTGGTAGAGTGGTACTTCAACTTCCGCCTCAGAAACACTGCTAGGTTTTCTCAACTTCATATATTGAAAATAGTTGTGGTGTATGTCTGCCGTAAGCATAATAAGAGTGAAATTTCGTAAATAAGAAAATCGTAACCTCAGTCATATATGAACATGTTAATGTTTTCAGTCAAACATTTATATCTCACTTCCTTTGATTTAAGAGATGGAGTATTAATCAAGCAGTTCTTAACAGAATGCTCTCCAATAACTCACGAATTCTACGGTTACAGTATTTCAGCCATAAATTTAAAACATTGCTGTAGACAAAGGTCGATATTCCGATAGAAGCCAAGCTATACTAAATGCTCTGCACATTTTTAAAGAAAGCTCATTGCTAATGTACAGTCAGAATGATGTATCAAAATTTGAGAAACTACTAAGAGACAGCAATTTCGCCGTATGGTGATGAATTCTACGTAACAGCGACAACTCCAAAATTTGATTTTTAAAACCTGAACTAGTTAATCTTGGCCATGTCTTCGATCTCGACGCAGCAAAGAGGTTCTTCAGTTGTGAAGAAAATAGCAATGTACTATATAAACGTAGCCACTTAAAGAAGGAGTTTTGCTGAAAGTTGTTTTGGAGTAATAGTTAGAGAGATGAAAAGACTTCTACAGTTGAACAAGCACTTGATTTCTAAAGAACTTGGGTCTAAAAACTAAAACTCAACTTGATGTTTTGATCTCAGTAAATCTTAGTAGAAAGGGGTTATGTTATTTTAGATGTTTAGATTAGACGTCTGTCATCAATACTAATATAAACTGCCTTGTTCTGGGTTCTTTTAATTCTGATTGTGATTAAACTTCTCTCTAATTTCAGTTAATACTGTGATTGTCTGTTGGACTTTATAAATTATTTTAACTCAAATTTAAACAAAACCTACGATCTAGCTCTAGAGTGAAGAGTGATATAATTTCAAAATGTATGGGATATTTCCTCAAACATCGATTTTATGTACGATCCCTGAGTTTTTACAGTAAATTCATAATACACTTTTATTTCCAAGGTCAACATCCATTCGATTACTTTTTGATCTCTTTGTATGATATAATATTACAAAATAAAAAGTTTTAATGTGAAAAACTGTTCTAAAATGCTAAATTCTAAATAATTATCTAAAGCATATTGTTTCAGAATATTATATAATCTCGATTTGGCAACATTAGTATTTTTATACTGCTTTTATACAGTTTTTACTAAGAATAATGTTTTATTTACGACTGATACTGTAGTATAAAAAGTAGTCAAGTTCTTCAACTGAATAGAATAATTTATACAAAAAATTTCTTATTATTATGTGAAGACTGTTATTATAACGTACTTTTTTTTGTTTAGTATGTCCGCCTTTTGTTTTACGTAATTACCATCGTTTTATGTGTTCAATCATCCATAAAAAAGATCATCAAACACATTTATTCTTACCCGTTACCTAAAATCTCTTTTTCCGGCCATAAAATACAGATAATCTAAAATTATAGGATTAAATTTTCGATAATTCAACACTTCTTTCTGTACAAATAAGAGTGCAATTTTTCAATAATATCAACTCCAAGACTCAAAGCTAAATCGCGTGACAAGATCTCACAGAGAAGATGACATTATCCATTATGCACCTTTTGTTGCCACCATCATCTAAGACGAGCCTATTACTTAAGCCCCATGTTGTGATGTGACAGCTCCAGCTTGCAAAGCTTTTCACTCCTAAATAACGCGCGGCACTCCAAATAAACTTATCGCTTGATTCAATTCACATCAGGGTAACACGCTCTGCATTCCATCGAGTTGTCTGTTGTCTTGAGATGAGGTGACAGACGAGCTTGTACGCGACTTTACACCTAATTAAGTTAAACACAGTGGATATAAGTAAGATCACAGTAAAACCTGCTGTGTTTACTCTCATGCAGCGTAATGAATGCTCAAGAGGTAAATTGACTCAAGTAGTCGCACTAGACCAGCTACGTCTAATACTCAACGTGACATTACCACTATAGCCTGCCACGACATCAGACATGGGAATCTTAGTAGATGCCTAGGTTTAAACCTCTAGGGAATAGTTCAGATTAAAATTTATTTTCGAATTACTTCAGCTGGGGAAATTACGGAACATATCTCACAGGAGATGTTTTCTACATTCTGAAGTTAATTACAGATTCTTGTTTTGAATGAGCTTTTGGTAATTCAAATAATAAGAGATAAATTGTGAAAGTATTGCATTTTATCCAAATAACTGTGTACGTTTTGATTTATACAAGGGTAAATCTTTGATATTTATCTAGTCGCAGGTCAATATACATATTTGTGAATAGCACAATCCACGTTATTTACAAGCTCATTCAAATGGTGCAAAATCGTTTGGACGTGTGACAAGAGAATCGGTTAAATTAAAACTCACTCAAAATTATTGGTAAATCATAAATTACATATAACTATCCTTACATTAGTAGGAAATTAAAATAATGATACTTTTTCAGCTTTTTGTGTTCTAGTTCTTTTATCAGGTATTGCAAAAGAAATTCCCTGGTAATATCTAGACTGGATAAAGCTTTGTTAAAAACTGTTTACTTCTCTAGTGAAATAACAAAACGTCTGTGTGCAATGTTTTTCATTATTCCAAGAAAAGTTTTCTTTGTACCTAGTTTTGTAGTCTATTTCAAATACATGGATAATTAGATAGTTTTCTCTTTAAGTTTTTTATTATAAGGGAATTTTATTAAAATAAACTTAATGAAAATCATGTTTGAGATAAAAATTAATTTGCAGGGAATCTTCTTGCTAAATTGTTTAAGACAATATAATAAAATGGTTTATCAGTCTTTTGGATGTAGTCATCCTTGATGCACAGTTGAGAAATTACATGAATATTTCGGCAATCGATAATAGCAACCGATATTGAAATCACCCTCAAGGACTTGATAAAACCAAGTAAAATAACATTTACACTGTTATTTAGTACTGCTAATCTGCTTGTCAAAATTAAAACTCAACGATTCGGTAGTTCTTAATGAAATGGATTTCCAAAAATCCAAGGACAGAATATCCATACGTCCCATATGTTTCGTCTAATTATCTATTTTCTCTGATTTATACATTAGCTTTGTTTTATTAACATTTGTTTTCATTAAAAATGTAAAATTCAGATCAAGCTCAAATTTTCCTATCTACTAATATAAGGTGTGGACGATTTTCTTATTACTACATATTGAACTTGAGTTTTAAATCGTGTGAACTATTAAACTATATGGTTGGGGGCAAGGTGGGTGATGTTAATCAAAATGGGTCATTACTTGAATTGACATTAGCCATAATGAAATTAAACGAAATGAGATTAACCAAAGCAGGATGTATTCATTGAAGTCGTAGTACAGTTTGCTCCTTCTTTGGAAATCCATTAAAAACTGCTGACTGATGATCTGTTATACCAAAATCTGAGAATTCAGCACTTCATAGCCTTGGCAACATTTGTCTTTTTTGTTTGTTAAATTATTAGGACTATTAGCAGGAAATGAAAAAATGTGAAACTTACTAGTATACTAGTATGCACAGTCTTTGTAAGCAGCTCATTTTATAACATATAGCTCTAGGGCTTATTTAGCGTGCGTTGCGAGATGTTGGAAATTGATTTGAAAAGGATCAGACCATTGCAAACCTAAATCTCTTTTCTTTCAGCTGATATATCAGAGTAAAATGTAAGGCCTTACTCTTAAAAATGCAGTCAATATTGTCGTAATTCTTGATGTTATCACACAGAAGATAATGTCTAAAAAGTGCATTCAGTGTTTTAGAATAACATTAAGCTTGCAGTTGAAGTTGGGTTAGTATCTTGGGTCAAGCCCACTATCACACATACCGCAATTGTATAGTGACCTAAAACTCCCAATAAATTGGCGTAGGCGTAGCGTGCAAGTATTCTTAGAATATGCAATCATTTAGTAAAGCGAAACCTTTAACATGAGTTGTTGTAAAATACTGCCATGTATGAGATGAACAAGGACTTGACCGAAATAGACTCATTCAATTTATAGACAGCTCAAAGAAAGGTAGTAGCGCTGATGCTAATTGAGAAATCAATCTCTATGAGTTGAAAACGTGCGTTTATGTTTCAGGCTATTTTAACCTAAACTGCAGTGTTTGAAGAGACTTTATAAATATCTGCCCTATTTTCTTAGACATCCAAGCAGTTGTGACGATGCTAGGTAATCTTAAAACAGATTTCACTCTTGCTTTGAGTCCTTCTAAACAAACTTTAAAAACTAATTCAGTACAGTGTTGTAATATTAACACTGTATTAAAGTTGCCGAGATCTGAATCGACACACGGCGACCATTTGTTCAAACATCAAGTAAATCAAGAACGCACAGCAGTAGAGAATGCAAAAGAACTAACTAGACTAAGGTATTCATGAAAAGTTTTCTATCTCGACTGTCAACATTTCTACTTGTCCTTAGTAAGAATAGTCTCAATAGTCTCAAAGTAGTCTTAAGGTCTTTCATTGTCTGTGACAAGAATTTCTTTAGAGATTGAATAATTGATGTCCACTGTCTCAAGACACTTCTTAAAGTTCAAAACTTCTTACGACCGTCAAGCTTGTTACTACAGAATACACAGTGGACTAAATGAAAACAACTATCATACTTTATGTCGATTATTTCCTTTTAGTAAATTTACAGCTTCAACAGACATTCTCAACCTGGCAAGCTGATCTACTGGATGAAGATGGCAAAACAATAAAAAAGGGTTTCCTGATAGTTTTATGAATCATAGACATTAATTGAATACAAAACTAAAACTTCTTAGAATTTTATTTAAATTAGGTTACTTACTTACTTACTCTATGGCGCTGACTTCTTGAAGGATCATAACCTCCTCGCAGGGTTTCTTAACCATAGTTTTACAGACAACGATAGTTACCCGCTTTTCAACCTAAGTTATCCAGGTGTTCACAATCTAAACTTTCACTTGTATTGCAGTGCTGCACTTAGTTTAGTCTATCTGCAGTAGATTTCCTTTTACTTTCTCTACTATGCTTATATATCCTTTCCTGTTCACAACTTTTTCTTTCTATTTTTGTATTTCCATTTTCTTTAAGTTTTCTTTCTGTTTGTCTATCCATTAGTCCTCAGATATTACATGTGAATCTTTCAGTACTTCCTTGATGTTCTGGTTGTCTCTCATCTTCCATATTTCACCAACACGAAGTAAACCCTAGATTTCTCACAGGAATTTAATCCTTAAAATTCTATTTAAGATTTTAGATTACTCGACTCTAGTTTACACTGAGACACCGTATTAAATGGTTGGCAATATGCAGTGTGTCATATAAGAAAGTTTTAGACAAAAAGCACATCTTTATCAAATTCTTCTTTAGCGGCTAGAATCCCAACAAGAAAAAGCTTCCATAACATATTAGTTGCTGTTTCACGGAAATTGGAAGTATGTTCTGAATTATTTTGAAAGTTGGCAACAAAAATTAGGTTCGAGGAAATAGTTATTTAAACTTTCACGCGCTGTATCGCACTCTTTTTTGAAAGAGTAAGATGTTAGCATTAGTCATAAGATACTAAGATTGCTACTCAAGCTTAACTTTTTCGATTCCTAAATGGAAACGATTAATCATATTAGATAAATTCAATATCCAAGCAATTGGCTTAGGGCAAAAGAAGAAATGATGATGTAAGCAAATAATAATAATGTCTGTATCTATACGTCATCTGACTCCATATGCTCTTAATAAAACGTTGTTGATTTGAAACGCCAATTCTGGTTTATTTAACTGTATCTATTTATAAACATAGAAATGATAATTTATCTCTTCTTATAGGTACTAGATGGTCAGGTGATAGAAGATTCTATATCATTATTTCTCATACCTGCTTGTAAATAAGACCAGAGACAGTGCTGTGTAAATATAATAAAACCAGAATTTAGAAAAATATGTACAGAAAATATTTAATTCTAATTAACTACTTGAGTTTTAAACAACTTTTACAGAAATTAATAAAATTATTTAAAATTAACTAGAACCTTTTCTGCGTGGGATTCTCGTATAAGTAGCTTTATGTACTTGTTTAATGAGATGTCAAAAACAGAAAATAAACATTTTAACTACAGTAAGTTTCACTAGGAAAATTTCAAAATTAAATTCATTTAATCAAAATTTAAAACAATGAGGAAATTCAGCTCACTGCAGTTGAAAGATAAGAACATACAAAACACGCCTAATTAACAAACTGATAGAAAATGAATAAGTTTGAATAAGCAGTAGCAATTACCACGTGTGCCTTGTATTTTGTATTCCTAGCTAATATCTATTTTTGTTTGTATTTACTAATGTAATCTAACAAGTGCTGGAAAGATTTCTCTAAATAAGAATTATTAATAAGTTATACTATAAAAATTCCTGAAGAAGCTTTACAGTAATTTATAATAAACTTACATACTTGTAGTACTCTCTGTATAATGAGATCATTATAGTATACGGAATAAAGAAGTATCTTTGCCAATTACTTGATGTAAGTGAGATCTGAAGGAAGTTTATTTACTTTGTGCACATATAAAACGCAAGACGTCACCAAATTATATATATTACCTGTGAAATTAAAAATCGTGTTCATTACTACTGAATACCAACCAAGAATTAATGATGTTCTTCAAATTAAGTCTATCTCTAATTTATGCTTAACGGCAATCATTAAATGCAAACGCATAATTAATTTTTTTATCTTCCTTCCTTCCGAAGTATTTAGTCTAATAGAAAAATAAAAAAAAATGGAAAGTCACCAACAAATGTTTATCAAAAATTAATAAACTTTTTCTAGCAGCAAAACTCTGGCATGTTATAAACTGCTACCAAATCGTTTAACTTCGGAAAACTTCTTTAGAAACAAAAATTAACTTCGAAATTCCCTGTAGATACTTCAAAGTTGTTTAGTTGAAAAACATTCCGACACCGACATTCGATAATGCCAAACGTATTTTCACAAAAACAAGAAATACATCTTACACATCAGCGCAAAATGTAACCCTTGTGCTTAAAAACTTCAAAGTAAAACAGCAGAAAAACGCCATATACCCACCTGCCTAGAAAGCAAAGCAAAAAAAGGTAACAAACACTTTTTTTATAAATTCCAACGCTTACATTCTAACCAGTTTTTCATTTTTATGTAAAACCTTCCCTCACACATGCGGTTTGTTAAAAGACCACGGATACTAACGACAAAAATGGAAACGCCCGAATTTTATCTCAAAGCGGCAAGAAAAGCTCCAAAGGAAATTGTCTACCATTCAAAGGAGGCGTAACGAAATACTCCTCAGAGATCTAGTTTTCTAAAAAGCGAAGTCGAGAAAAGAGAAATTGATTATGATAATATAGAATTTTACTTTTAAAATTTATGGCATTGCTACAAAACAAAAAAAAAATGAAAATAATAACAATAACATACTAAACAAAGACGTGGGTACTACATATTTTTTTACTCAATCTGATTAAAGCAGATTATTCTGATTCGATTCATGTAGATGCGGATGTGAATAGGTGCAGATTCAAAGATAAATTATAAATCGCTTTCTTAAATTTAATTTATTTAAAATCAAACAACTACCAAATTCGAATAAAAATATAGTGTGTCCCTCAGTAAGTGAGACAAGTAAAAATTGTTGCTGTCTTGAAAACCGACTGTACGTTTCCAAATAGAACGATATCAATCTACTTGAAAACGATGCTCGATTGTTATTTCCTTTTGAACTACAGATTTTTTCTTTTATCTGTATATTTCACTGTAAATAAGCAAACAATGAATGAAAATGGGTCTGAAAATTCAATCGCGTTTTCCGTGGAAATTCACTAAACTGGATAGAAAGCATAAGAAGAGGTACGAAAATCATTGTTTTTATAACTGCATTACTGCTTAGCGACAACCTACTTATAATGGTTGTGTCCAAGAGCAGTCAGTAAGTTGTAGCACTTGCGTTATGAACTTTCCGAATGGTTGCAAGCAATCATAAGCAATTCTCCTTTTACATCCTTAAAGAATCGTAAATACAATCGTGCAAGTCTTGTGTTCTTCTTTCATATCGGAGTTAACAATTGAACATAATAAGATTGTCAGATTTCAGTATGCTCTAAAAAAGAATTCGTAGATAATCCAAAACGTTTAGTATGCTCTACAGCAGCAGTTTCCAAAATGTGGGGCGCGCGTGGTATATTCCAAAAGAACAACAATAATAAACATTTCATCAAAACTGAAAAATATAAAAACATTTTTTTTTGATAATAATTTATTAAAAACAATGAGTGGTAATGGCTCTTAAATCATTTCAAAATGCTTGAAATAGTTTCAAATGTGCATAAATTGATGAGTAGTTTATAAGTGCAACTACAAATTTCCTTTGCATTAGTTTTTATTTTTGGTACATAACTACGTGCAAACGGCAGTCTCAGTAATTGGTTCTGCCTGTCTGTCTTACAGTATTTTTGTTCTATAAACTTTCAAGGTGTTTTATCATTCCAGAGTTCTTTCATATCTCTGCCTGCTATCCAAATATTTATTCTATACCTCGAATATACATAACTGCAAAATATAGGACCTGAATTTCCAGTTTTTCCACTTGTTGTGGTTGCTCTATCCTCGTTCCGTTGTGTGTTTTTTGTCAGCTCTTTACAATGATTTATAAATAACAATCCTTTGCCAATGACCAGCACTAAGTATTTGATTGACTTGCTATCTTCAATCGCCCCGCATTTGCCTTTGTAGCACTGATCCTCGTGCCAATCTCTTCATACTTACGTATAAACCTGCTCTACGGTTTTTCTTTATCCTGATTTGTAACATGTTCTGCTTTGTTTATTTCTGGTAAGTTTTGCAAACCACTCTCCACTTATTCTCAATCTTCTTTACAGAAAGATCTGCCAACAAGATGATTAGTTATATGGAATTTTGAACTTGCGATACTATACGACTCATCGATATCGATTTATTATTGCTATCGTCAATTTCACGATACCGCAAATGTTGTCGTCAAAATTCGCCAAAGTGGCATCGAAACGGCAATTTTAAACGGGACTGAAAATCATTTTTCTCGTATCGTCGTATCGTATCGTTCAGAATCCCATTACTAATTTTCAGCAAACGTTTGGTAATCGTCAGAAACAGATAGTTGTAGAATCGTCAGAGCTGGAGGTCTCATGCTTTTTTCCCCGTATTTATCCAGCGCCATCTGTTGGCTTATGAGTTTTGTCAATAAAATTGATGGAACCAGTAAATATTGTTGCGACGTTATTGAGATGTGCAACTTTTTCAACAATCTAGTAACAATTACTGGAAAACAATCTCTTAAGTAGATGTGTTAAAATTAACATAAACATGGCATTACTTGTAGCACTGTCCAACTGATTAGTAATTAAGAGGGGCGTAGGTTTATCCAGATCAGAAAATGGGAGCGTAGAAAATTTGAGAACCACTCGTCTATAGAATTGGACCTTGATATGTGGATGAAGCAATTCATGATTGAACCTCATTTTTCTTTAACCATGATTAAGCTTTTGCTCCCTTTCCTTCTTATTTTAAAATTGGCTGCTAATCACTGATACTTCAATAAGCTTCTTCTTTCAAGATTGCTTAGAAAACTTTAATCATGACAGTGTATATTGGTCCAATATTGTTATTTGAAGGTTGTTTAATTCAGATAGATTTTTAGTATATCTCCCTTAGTTTTTGAAACTCATAGCATTTAATTTTTTTTGTTCAGAAACTTTTAATCTTACTTCTAGCCATACAATTTGGGGTTAACTTTCGTGAATGGATGCCCTCTATAAACTAGGTCGAGCCACCCTAATGGTGAAGTTAGGATTTATACAGTGCGATATAAAATCATCCACTCCTGAATATTGTAGAAAAGTCCTGTCCTGCAGGATTTTCTGTGAGCCTGAAACTGCAAATGTCACTACAGTCGTAGATTTCCTATTTCCGAGATGACAGTACATATTTTATTTTCATTTGTTACCGAACATGAACTAAATGTATACTAGAAACTGGAAAAGGAACAGAAAAACCGTGATATCTGGTAACCTTGGCTTGATGTCAACCGTACAAACTAAAACAATCTGTTTATTCTCAATGACGTATATTGTTTATTACACTTCTTTGCGTCTTTCTCGCAGCGCCTGTGGCAGCAGCCAGCAGTGATTCGTTTACTACCGATATGGACAGCAGCATTCTAAAAGCGGTTTTCGTATTCTTTTGCTGTTTATATTTGTGGTTAGGTATAAGTTAACCTGACATCCTTAGGTTAAAATATTTAATAATTTCAAATTAAAACGGCGCCTACTTAATCTGAAATAAGTTCTATGTTTTACTCAGAAATTTCTCATTAAACCAAAAGGAGTTATCACATATTTATAAAAAACCCAAAAGATACTCATTACCTATTTGGAACTTGGCAAATCTTATTACACCATGAAATTATTATGCAATACCATATTTGGAATTTCTTTTAGTACAAGATGTCCTACCTGTCGTCTTCTAATAACTGAAAGAGTAGAAAATTCAAAATAAGCCTACCATTAAAGGAAGTTAAGAGCAGTGTTCTAAAGCTTTCTAATTGAACCTTATTTGGTTTGTTGTTACACAAAAAATGAAAATTACTTAGTGACCTACTAATTCAACTGAGCAAGAGTATCATTGGCCTTGTGGGAAAACAAGAAGCAACCATAACCATCACGTAGGTAAATTGAAACTAGAGTTTCTCTTATTAACTAGGTAGCACTTGTTAAAGATGAGAGATAACACTATCTTCAGAATTTAATGAACAACGACCTTCCTTCTTGTTCTAAAGGGTTTAAAAGAAACAAGATTTCTTAGAACGCCATTTGGTATTAGAAAAATTGCGAGCAATAGATCTGACTCGAATTCATCCTTTTTTATTTTGTTTTGTTTCTAACCAGCAGTTTTTTTGAAACATATTACCCAAACAAATCAACGAAGTCGTCAAAAATGTATCTGAATGGCAACATTATCAATATCCATAAACTTTTATTCTACTCACACTGCTTTTAAAGTCATTTCGTTTGGTTTCTTCTTTCAACTAGAAATTACAAAAAACATTGTTATTGTAAGGCACTTTTTATCAACAATTTATATCAGGCTAGTGTATTTACAATGACATTTCAGAAGAAAAACTGAGCTTTTATCTTTTGAAAAACCAATAACTGTTGTAATATCGAAATGCACGTTAAAGGAATAGCAATTATTTAACGCAGGGCTTCTTTCGTGAGAAGAATATTAACGTGATATTAGCTTATAATGCCAGTTTTATAAATTTCTAACAAAACTTGAACACAGACGAGATAAGAAAAGTCTCTATGAACATATGGACTTTTATATTGTATTTCCATATAAATAACTCAATTTGCCAAACTTTTATTCTCTCTTGTGCGACTCGCAAAGAATATTTCGCATGAAAAACAGAGCTAACATGGCTGCTTCTATGCAAAACTTCCCTGAAAAATCAATTCACCTTTAGCACTGTTATTTTTCTAACAGTATACATGCTGTGTTAAATATATATCTTAGTTAACTAAAGAGATAATTTAACATCTACCAAAAGAAACGTGAACAGAGAAAGTACAAGGAAACGGAAAAGGTCAGGTGTAAGGCTTTCAAATTTTGTTTCCTCAAGAATAATAAAGGAAAACGTTGCTATATTTCGGGAGCAAACACTGAAATCTCTTTTAAAGTGAAACAAGCTACAGTTTACAAATAATCTCATGTGTAAAATTGACGGCTGCCATTTGTAATCCGAAAAAGGAGGTCAAGAAGTTCTAGTATTTAGGGGAACACAAAGAAGAAAGAGAAAAGCAAACTTGGTAAACAGGATTCAATATAACACTGTACTATACGTATGCGAAAACACTTGAAAAGATATATCTGGAAAAGAATATTTCACGAATAAACCTGTTGCTTTGTCAATATTGAAATTTATGAATATTTATTGGAGTTTATCTCGCACAATGGAACGATATATTTATAAGGAATGCTGGAGGAACGAATTTATTTTCTGAAAAATGTCAAATTTATTTGTAAAATTGGAACCGCCCGAATCCAATCTCGCTTCGTGTATGAGGGCATATACAAAAACTTAATAAGATGTCTGTACGTAGAAGGTGTGTGCTGAATGGGCTTTTTCTTGCACGTTATACCGCACACCAGATGCTAAACTATTATTTCTGACGTTACTTTTTCATTCGAAAAAAGAATCGTAAACGTTTGCCAAAATTTAACCGTTACTGTCTTCAATTCTGAAAGTTATATTTTTTATGCTTGCCATAATAATTAATCAACATTTCAACAATAGACAATTAGTAAATTTCATTATAGGCCAAACTCTTTAATTAGTATCAAAACTAACTGTAATGCAGGGAATTTCTATTTTAATACATTAAATGCGTAAAGCCCGATGAACCTCTGCGCTGCATAAATCTATTCACACACATATCATAGTATACTGTAAAGATATACCTCTCGACGGAAGCGTCTAGTTTTTAGTAGGATACCGTGAACACAGGAAGAGGGATGCGAGAGGAAGAGATAGGATTCATCTATTCACAGAAGGGAATTGAGTTTGCAGCTATTGGAAGTGGAGCTAAGTATATTCCACCACTTAGCAACCCCTAAGGCCCTCGCCAGCAGCTTCGACGCTTTTAGCGTAGTAACTGCAAATTTAGTTTAGTAAAAGTGGTTGTTAACTTATTGATGTATGCTACGCAGGCTTCGAATCGCGAACGAGAAGCACCTAATAATTCTAGCCTTGTGGAAAATTCTGAGATATATTATTTTATGTTACCATATTACATAATGCACTTTTCTGATAAAGAAGAATAACAAAGTATTCTTTGCGGTACACAAGCAACCGTTTTAAACTCAAAATTTATTTCCGTTTAATCAACTTTTTCTAGCCTATTGATCGTTTCCCCAAACATCAAAATAAACAATGTACGAAATGTTTTATTCAACCTAACCTAAAAAGAGATGTTTAGAATTCTAGGCTTGTTCGCGAATTATATTAATACAAAATCAATTCTGTTACAGTCCGAATAGGATGCTCTTTCAAACTCATTCATTGAATATTTATTAAGCCTACGTTTGCCAGTTTCATAAAACTAGTCAGAAATTTATCCGCATTCATTAACAAAGGGAACGTAACGTGCGGACGTGAGAATAACTACAGAGCTCTTTTAATATTTATTTTTCTTGTTAGGTCATTCATACGCTGTCAGCTAAAAATGTATTATACTACATTTGTAAATTACAAAACAACTTTTAACAAAGAATTTTTTAACTTGCATTTGTTATTGTTCAGGATTGTATGAATTAAATAAATATTATAACGTACTAACCCAGAGGATGGCCTTGGTTGTGGATAGGGAAATAAAGCATAAATAAAAGCTCAGCTCCCTCTACTTTGCAAGTAAAAATTAAATTATTGGAGGATCAATTCCTTTAATAACTTTAGACAAGATGTTTAGGGTAATGTTACTTTAGTAACAATAACAAAGAAATTTACTCCATATCAATCATGGTTGCTTGAAAATGATGTATTTAAACCCCCATGAAATTAAAATAATATACTGCAGCATATCAAAGATTACAGCAACACTAATTTCTCTTAGCAAGAAAATTTCCATTTTTTTACATATGGTAAGTAGTAACGGCGAAGTTTATTTGAATACATGCTGTTGTAGTCGACTGCATAAAACTATCTTGGAACAACTTGTGACAGGTCCCAGCAAAACTTTTGTTAGCATTTTCTTGACTGAAGTGTGCAAATTCGAAAATCTGAAAAGTAGTTTCTCGGTTTATGGTACCACCAATTTGTCGGTGTTATTTATTTACAATCCATAAATAAAGTTCTAGTTGTTATAAGCAAACAGTGTTATGTAATCAGTAATTAGTTGTGTAAGTAAATAAACAAAGAGAAAATAAGCCATTCCAGCACATATGTACTTAAAGACAAGTTTAACTTTTATGTGCCTTTCTGTAATATAATAAGACACTTCCGATTTTCAATCGTTAAAGACGGATTCTAAAGACTATAGATAAATGATGAATGCTTGCTCTTAGTGAGAAAACAGAGTAAGCTTTCTTGGTGTCATCGGTAAAGTGTTGAATAATAACCTAAAATAGCATATTGATATAAACAATGCCAATTATGGTTTTGAAGATGTGCTAACACCAGCCATGATGTGGACTTTGCCCATCGGTCTTCATCCTTCCAAAGGGATGATATCTATGACGACGATGTGCAACCTATTTATGAGAAACTTCTGCCAGATTAAAAATAAAAAGTTACATTATAAAGAAACGAAGCACACGGCATAGTGTGGAAGACAAATACCCAATCTTAGCAGTTTACCATACGAATACTACATAGTATTAAATCCAAAAAAGTGCATTTTAAAGCGAGAAAGATATAAAATAAAAAATACTTTGAAATAACTAAACATTTTTTTTACATTAGACTTTGATATGTAGTAATGCTTGAACATTAAATGCAAGTAAAGGCATTTTAAATACAATAGAAGGATGCAAGTATAAGTATGTAGGGCAAGTATGATAAACTTAGGCTGTAACGGTACGACAAATGTGCAGCCCATAGCAAGATATCTGGAATAGAAATAATAAACTAATAAAGTAATAAACAATAAACAAATAGAAGTATAGCTAAACTAATATCATTTTTACAGTAAACGATTGTAAAGAGAAATTGAAAAATATAAGATCATCGTTTCTCGGAAGTGTTAAAGTTATACTACTTAAAAGACTATTTACAATTCATATTGCCCTACATCAAACCAATAATTCAGACAGTCAATGAAAATTCCACAATCTGAAACAGAGACAGCTACAGTATCAACAGAGTTGTTAATGAATGTAGATAACCCTACCGTACAAAGACACCGGTCTCAAACATTCCTTATTTATACTATTTCTGAACATGATGGGGCGTTTATGGCGATGCTGATCAGCATATGGGAGTTTGCTAATCTAAGATATTTTATATCAATAACATCATCATTCCATTATACGGAACTTCACCATACCCTCAACATCAACGCAATACCTCCGCACGAAAAGACCGACCTATACGTCTTTAGGTCTTGTGCTATCAAACAAACACTGCTCGCGACATAATGAAGCGTTCTCGTCTGGTTGATACTACTGGTACGACTTCTGATCAAATCTTACACAACAGGCTTCATAAGGCTCATATGACATCAAGAAAAACTGCCAAACTTTCCAAATTAACCGATGGTCGTAGCACAGCCCGTCAACATGTATATTGAAATCTGTAACTAACTGGGGCAGTCCTTTTTTTGAATAAATTGAGATTTTTTTCTGAGTCACTGCAATGGACATGTGAGGGTGTGAAGAAGACATGGTAATAGATATTTGGACAAAACTGTTTAAGAAACGTTACAGTTTGGTGGTGGATCAGTTATGGTTTTTAATATTTAATAGTTTATTTTTATTATTTATATAAAATAAAGACACACAATTAAGTTCAACAGCTCTAATAAAAACCTTGTTTTTTAATACATCATACAAAGCCACCTACTTACATCTAATCTCATATTACTTCGAAAACTATTACATCGAACACTCCTCCTCGATTTTTACATTATTAACATTACATTAGAAATCGCTATTACAAAATATTTATCAGTTTTCTCATTCGAGTAAAGTGTTCAATGGTTAATCTTTTTGTAAGCATATCTGCTAAATTATTTTTTGATTCAACATATTTTACAAACACTTCCGTTTGTCACTATGTCTTGAATGAAATGATATCGAGTGTCTATATGTTTTGTTCTCTTACTGTTTTCAAAAGATTGAGTCATATCTATTGCACCTCTATTGTCTATATACAAAACACTTTTCACTTTTTCATCAAAATCATTGTATAGTCCTTGTATATTTATTAAATCACATACACTCATAGCTGCTGCAATATACTCCGCTTCTGCTGTAGACAACGATACACATGCTTGTTTTCTTGAAAACCATGATATTGCGTTTCCACGATAAAAAGTTATACAACCGCTGATACTCCTCCTATCTTCTTTGTTATTTGCCCAATCGGCATCTGAGAACGTTTCTAATTCTTTCTTCTCACTTGCTGTATATGTTAGTTCTAAATTTATCGTTTCTTTTAAATATCTTAGTACTCTTTTTGCTTCTATCCATGCACTCTTCTTTGGTTTGTCCAAGAACTGGCTTAAATAACTTGTGTCATATGTTATGTCTGGTCTTGATACAGTACTCACAAACATTAAACTTCCAATTAATTCTCTGTACGGTACTTCAATATCTTCTTCTTTCATATCTATTTGGAAACCTTTAATCATTGGTGATTTTGCTCCTTTACATTCTTTCATATTAAATTTTTCTAACATCTTCTCTATGTGTCTTTTCTGCGTTATTTTCAAATTATCTTCTTTTCTTTCTATTTCCATTCCAAGAAAGTTATTCACTTCTCCTTAGTCTTTAGCTTTGAATTTCTTTTTCAGATTATTTATTAATTTGTTGATCCCATTTTCTTCTCCTGTTATCAATATATCGTCTACAAATATTACTAACCATACTTGTTTTCCGATGTATAAACAAAAATCGTTTTTTGATCTTTTTCATCCATTTTCACCTGCAAACTGGTTGAAAGTCTCGTTCCAACACTTTGGACTTATTTTTAATCTATACAACCCTCTATTCATCTTTAATACTTTACCTTTTTCTTCTTTTAAACCTTGTGGTATTTTCAGATATACTTCACTATCAAGTTTACTATTTAGAAATGCAGTTGATATATCTAATTGTTTTATACTCCATCCATTCTGTACTGCTTTCGCAAGTAAAAATCTTATGGTTGTTAATCTGGCTACTGGTGAGTAAACATTACTGAAATTATTATTTTCTTGGAAACCTCTAGCAACTATACGAGCTTTTTTAGTTCCGTCTTCCTTTGTCTTAAAAATCCACTTTGGATTTATTGCTTTCTTTCCTTCTGAGAGATTAGTTACTGTCCACGTGTTTATTTTCATATGAGCTTTTAATTCACTTTCAATTGCTTTTTGCCATTCTTCGTCTCTACTTAAAGCTTCTTCATAAGTTTTAGGATCTTCTTCTTCTGCTACTAAACAAAATGCTGTATATAGTTCATACTCATCTAAATATTGTGGTTTTCTGATACTTCTCTTACTTTTTGTAGTTGCTTCACCGTTTCGTTCATCTTCTCCCTCTTCACTTTCTTCTTTTATGGTTTCTTTTTTCTCTTCACTTACACTTTCTTTTCTTATAATTTCTTGTTCTACCTTTTCTTCTCTATAATATACATTTTCTTCTATCTTGTTTACATTATATTTTATTTGCGATTCATCAAATCTTACATCTCTTGATATCATAATTTCATCAGTTACTGGATTTCATCCTCTATATCCATTCTTTCCATATCCAACCATTCTAGTTTCTTGTGCTCTTTCATCTAATTTGGAATTTCTTGGCAGCGTTACTATCCAAGCTTTTGCTCCAAATACTCTTAATTTATTTAATTCTAATTTTCCTATAAATAAATTAGCTGGAATTTTATTATTAATAGCTGATGATGGGCAACGGTTTAACTGATATGGTGCACACATTATTGCTTCGCACCATAAATGTTTTGGCATTTCTGTTTCTATCATCTTTGTTCTAGCTTTATTGTACAGAGTACGGTTTAACCTTTCTGATACACCGTTCTGTTGTGGAGAGTATGGTCGTGTGTATTCAATACTTATACCTTTCTTTTGACAATATTGTTTGAAATCATTCGATGAAAATTCACCTCCATTATCACATCTTATTCTTCTTACTTTTACCTTCTTCTGAGTGTTTATCTCTCTGATGTAATTCTTCAAATTTTCTGCTGCTTCCGACTTCTGTTTTAATAAGTATACTTTCACAAAATGCGAATAGTCATCTGTGATGGTCTGAAAGTATTTATAACCTCCTTTTGAAATAGGTGTGATAGGTCCTGCTATGTCAGTGTATATTAATTCACCTATCATACGACTTCTTGGTTTTATCTGTGATGTGAATGGTAGTCTAGTTAATTTATTTTTCATGCAAGGTCCACATACCTCTTTGGATGCTGGCAGCTTCATTATTTGTAATCCCTTTCTGTTTAGATGTCCTAAACGTTGGTGCCATATATCACTATTACTACAAATATTTGAATGTGCTTCTTCAAATGATATATTTCCTTAAAATGTAAATAATCCATTCCTTTGCTTATACTCCCATGTTTATTACCTTTTATAATTCTTGCCCTATGCTTATCAAATATTATTGTATAATTTCCTTTAATTAATTTCTTCACTGATAATATATTATGATATACTTCAGGAACTATTAATACTTCTATATTTATTTTTCTTCCTCCACTATATATTGTAAGTATACCTTTTTTATTTGCTTGTAGGATTTGTCCACTAGCAATTCTGAGTTTTATTTTGTTTTCTAATTCTGTCACTGTATACATAAATCTTTCCATTTCTTCTTTTATTAAATTTTCTGTTGCACCTGAATCTACTATAAATTCTATATAATTCTCTTTTATTTCGACATTATTACACATTTGTTCTTCATTCACTGCTAAAAAGTTGAATTTTTCACCTTGGGTTATATGTGTTTATTGTGTATTTCGATAATACCCTCGTCCTCTTCCATAAGAGTTATGTTTTTTGGTGCGGTATTCTGATGCTTTATGTCCCCTTTTATGACATTTGTAGCATTCTATATGCTTTGGTGCACTGAATCCTGTTTCTTCTATTGTTTTATTTCCTTTATCTTTTTGTTTAATCTCAGCATCAAGGAGACATGACTTTACAAAATCCAGAGTGATGTCTTTCTCTGCACTCATTGTCTCAATGGTTGTTACAACGTTTTCATAACATTCTGGTATCGTAAGTAGAAGGTGACATACTTTGTCAGTCTCTTCCATTATCGTACCAGTTGATTCAATATTATTTATATATGTACCAAATTTTAAAAAATGGTCTTGCATTTTATCGTTATTTTTACACTTTAATGTTAATAACTGTCTTCGTAAATACAATTTGTTGAATGTACTTTTTCTTTCGAATACATTTTCTAGACATTTTATCATTTCTTTCGCTGTCTTTGCTTTTTTAACATATTCTAAATATTTATCGGACAGGCATTGCACAATGATGGCCCGAGCTTTTATATCTGACTTTTTATTTGCTTCTGTAACTTCGGATTCTAATACTGCTTCTACACTTTTTTCTTCCAGTAATAGTTTTACTCTAAATTTCCAATTCGTAAAATTTGTTCCATCTTTTAATTGTGGCAATACATTTAATTCATTCGACGACGCCATTTTGTTTTTCTCTAAAAATATAACCTTTTTAGTGCAACCTGTAATTCATAGTATTTTCATATTTTCTTGCATATATATTTAACTGCCTTTATTTTTATATTTCTGGGCCCATAACCTTTTAATATTTAATAGTTTATTTTTATTATTTATATAAAATAAAGACACACAATTAAGTTTAACAGCTCTAATAAAAACTTTGTGTTTTAATACATCATACAAAGCCACCTACTTACATCTAATCTCATATTACTTCGAAAACTATTACATCGAACAATCTAACAATGGTATAGGCGTGCATAACCTTAAACGTTTGCATAAACTTGGTGGTGATAAGAAATAATTCTTTGACTGCGAAAGGCTATCTAAACCATATCCATCGTCCACATGTCAGCTAATAGCCTTGATATATTAATTCAATCGAGCACATTATGTTTTATTTTTAAAAGCAGTGACCCAGAGTAAGGACTGATTGCACCAACAATTTGATTACCATCAAAATTGATTGCAGATAAAAACCATATTTCTTACGTGCTTTCGATCACCAAACAATTTTAATGGCAATCAAATAGCTGATGCAATTGATCTTGTCTTAAGAAATAATCGAAGCGTAATTTTGATTAAGATTCTACGAGAAAAAGATTAATAAAATTCAAATTATTAGCTTGCACGCGGAAACGATGAAATTCGTAATGGCTGTAGTGGAACGTCAGTTGTTTACGGTTAACTATATACATGGCAAAAGTCTAGGGATGTTACAAATCTTGAATAAAATTAAAATATAAATGTACATATTTAACGAAGTTAAGAAATAATACAGTTTTCCTCATATTCGCATATCCCATGTGTGCTTGTTAGGATTTAGATCTGGGTATTGAAAACGCTGATACTGTATTTAATATTGAGTTTTTAAAAATATCCCTAGACTGTTGCCATGTGAATAGAGAAATATAAAAGTACCGATAATGCAAATGCAAACAACTATATACAATATAAACTTAAAACCTAAATTGATTGGTAGTTCTACAACTATCACTGACAAATGATTTAAAAATGACAAAATTTTAAGTTATTTATACATCAGGTGAATAAAGTGAGTGAATAATAATAAGTCGAAGCAGGTCATGACTCGTACTATCTATTGTTTTAGTCAAGTTTTAATTTATAATTATCATTTTGAAATATCAAATTGAATTTAAATACTGGCTTAACCTAACAATTCACAATTGTTAACCGTTATCTAATCTCTTAACGGCGTTGTCACATGGTACTGGCCATGGCTTACTTTGACTTCATTTTTTGCGATCTCTCGGTATTTGATTTGGCCAAAATAAAAAAAAAACTGTTAAAGCTATCAATTAGTAGTCTGTGACAATCATGATTGCTTGGTTAATACGGCAACTCTTTGTGACGCATTTTCTATTCCTGAGAGTGATTTAAAGTTAGCTGGGAGTGATTTGGTAAAACCAGCAAATAAACAGTTACTTATGATGGTTTAAAACGTCAAAATCAAATAACAACATGAAACTGTTACGGAAATTTTATAATTTATGTTCTGATTATCTAGTTTTCAAATGATTTATTTACAACGCTGGTAGCGCTTTTGACATTAAATCCTCTGATGTACTTAAAATTAAAGATTGACAATTCAAAATGTGAAATTTAAAGCTGGAATTTCAAGAATATCTTAAGAAAATAAAGTGTTTCATTTTGTAATTAAAGCAAAACAGTGTATTTACAAAACTCTTACATAAAAATTGTGAAAAACAAATGGAAAGTAGGTAATCAACAAGAACTTGACATAATGATTAATGACATAGAACCTTATACATAGAGCAATGATAAGTTATATGTGTGTGACAGATGACCAAGTATAAATATAAAAGTATCAGTTTTTATAAATTAGTGGAGGCCATATCAAATGACGTCACACCTTTCAGCTCGAGTTGCAAAGTTCATCCTCATGTAAAATGGCAGCCATTACATTCTCGTCATATAACATAGTATTATTTAAATTTGCAATTGCTTCAATTTAGTATCATAAACTGCATAAACTACTTGACTATAGATGTTACTAGTAAAATCAGATAACCTGTATAAGATGAAGAAAATTTCAAAATATTGTCTAGTGTTATTATATTAGGAAATAACGAATTTAAAAGGTTACATGCCAGGAAACACTTGAAATAGTAGGCACCCTCTAGGTTTGTTCTTTAGAGTAATAAATCGAATCGTTGTCTTGCTAAGCAGTAGTGTATGAACACAATTAAGTTCATAATATAATTGCACCATTATTCCTAAATACGACGAACTAATTTATTATCTAAATCTAAAGTCTTACTTTAATATAATTACCTAGGTGTATACCTATGAAATGAGACTTTTTTTTTCAATTTTAAACGTTTATTAACAAAAACTGGTTACAAATTTAATCTTCAAAATAATAGCCATCGCTAGTGACACATTTTATCCATCTCTCAGGCAATTTGTGAATGCCGCGCCAAAAAAATTGGCCGTCTTTGGCCGCAAACCAATCATCGAGCCATTTTTTGGCTTCTTTGTGAGAATTGAAGCGCTGCTCGGAAAGTGCGTGGCCCATCGATGCAAACAAATGATAATCGGAAGGCGCCAAGTCTGGTGAGTAAGCCGCATGCACCAGCGGTTCCCAATCGTACGTCTCCACCAATTCCCGGGTCGCTCTTGTTCGATGTGGTGGTGCATTGTCATCAAGAAAAATTACTTTGTGACGCCGATCGGCATATTCTGGGCGTTTTCGGTGTATAGCGCTGTTCAAATCGGCCAATTGTCGTTGGTAGCGTGCACCGTCAACTGTTTCACCTGGTTTTAATAGCTCGTACCAAATCATACCATGCTGATCCCAGAAAACACACAGCATTGCCTTGCGGCCGAAGCGATTTGGTTTGGCCGTTGATTTTGGCTTGTGGCCGGGCGGACCATACGATCGTTTACGCTTGGGATTGGAGAAATACACCCGTAACGATTCGATGCAAAAAAGACTTCCTTTTGAACCGGGAGAGCAGCATTTCACAAGTGGTTTTTCGGTTCTCTTGCTGCCTTTCAGTCAGTTCATGCGGCACCCATCTTCCGACCTTTAAAATCATGCCCATGTCTTTCAAACGTTTGCAAATGGTTTTTTGGGTCACTCCCAACTGCTCTGCCATCATTTCTTGCGTTTGACCATCATCTTCATTCAACAATGCTTGCAATTCGGTGTCCTCAAACTTTTTCGGTGGCCGGCCACGTTCCTCGTTCTCCACGCTAAAATCACCACTTCGGAATTTTTCAAACCACCTGAAGCACTGTGCTCTGTTTAGAGCATGTCCACCGTAAGCTTCTATAAGCATTTGATGAGCTTGAGAAGCGTTTTTCTTCAATTGATAACAGAAAATCAACGATGTCCGCAAATCGTAGTTTGAAGGCACGAAATTCGACATTTTTAAGAGCGAAAAAAATGCGTTGTTGTATGAAACATCACAAACAATGAATTGAATATTGTTGACAGATGACAGACGAAAAAAATAAGACATTTGGGACAGTTTAAAAATACTCCTAGCGACATCTGTGGTCTAATAGCTGAAAGTCTCATTTCATAGGTATACACCTGGTATTAGATTTATAGCTTAGTGTATACAGTTGTGTATGAATGTACTGAACAGATTAATTACGTGAATGTAAAACCTTAGATATAAGTAATTAATCGGTTGATAATATTAATGAAAGGCGTTATCAATTCAATTAATACATTCAGTGCATTTGTGAATTGTGCTCATTACAGTAAAAACTGTTTTAATGTAATGAACTTTTGCTTAATACCGTTTTGAATTTCTTCATTGTATTAACAGCGGATAGCATAACATTAAACACCGATACATTATTTAATGATTAGTGTTTCATAATGCTAATGAACGTATTCAGTGGACAAATATTAATAAACTTTTTATTGAGAATATAATTTTTTTGTTCTATCTACATACTAATTATTTTCAATGTGGACATTCAGAAGTGGTATTTAGGAATAAGAGATAAAAATTTTCCGTAAATAGTCAACAAAGTGAAGAACCAAAATAGCTGTTTCATTACTTCCTAAGGGATATACGTGTATTTCCAGGAACGCCATTATAGGTAAAAAAACTGCTACTACAGTTAAACTTGTATTAGTATGAAGACCTTCCTATATCTACTTTATAAAATTAGTCAGAATGGATGATATTTAAGAAACAATTTAGCTTCTTCGTTCTTATTTACCGTTAAAAGCTATTTATTTACTCAGTATTTGTAAAATAATCAAACACACACACCCACACAGCGACTACCTATTTTTAGAAATCAATTAAATTCAGTTATTCGGGTGTGATTTTCTTGGTTAAGTCCCAATTTATACATACCTTAAGGTGAACTCATACATTCTACGAAAACAATTTATTTTAACCGACCTTTCCTTATAACGAATTCCAGCTAGGTAATTCGTCTGAATAAAAAATACTTTCGTATAAAATTCCTTTTATGTGTTCTATAAATAAAAAAAAAGAAAAATTCGACCACTTAGAGTTCATTAAATTATGTAAATATGCAAAGCTAGCTTCTGTTAATTTCTACAAAAATGGGTAATATATGATAATGAACACAAGAGAAAATTATTACAAAACGGTTCAACATGGTAACACACAGTAAACACAAATGGGTCAATGTAGGTCTAGAAACAAATGACAGTTGCCATGGGGGCATCCCCGGACTAATTTATATTACGGTTGCTTCAACATATTACTCAAACCGCACCTCTAGCGATTTTCCCCATTCCCGGATACAACAAGCTACTAACTTATTTATTACTTTGACACTGGTATGAACAGCCTCCAAAAATACTAAAGTTGTACCAATAGTTTATAAATCTGTTTTTCTGGAAAGTTCGTTTAAAGTGGTTGCTACAAACATTGTAAAACAAAAAGCGAAATGTTGTAGTGATACATTCATTAGAAGCACATAATAATTTACACGTTACAACAGAAAACTAAGAACTAAACTTCTCCGACATACATGAAGACGGATGAGGTAAAACTAAACACAAAACAAAAGTAATGGTAAAGTTAGTTTCATCAAACCAAAAACATAACATAGAAAAATGTTTTCCAAGTTTCCAACTTGGGAAAAGATTACTAATGTATTATGGATTGCTTTCTTTTTATGCGATTTTCCGCTGAAGGACAAAAGAACGCCTTCTAGAATTTATTCTGAATAAAATCATACAAAAGCTTTTCTTATATCAGAATCGGTTTATAAATTTTTGAAATCTCGAACAATAAACTGTTGAAATAAGAATATCAAAAAAAGAAGGAAATACGATTACACAATTTTAAATTTAAAAATATCGAACAGGAATATAAGAAAAACATATTAAATTCTTTTATGATTATTTTGCAGTTTGAAAATAAAAAACAAAACACTAACTTAAAGAATTATGGCGACGCGACGTTGCAAAAATATTTAAACAATTCTTTACAAGTTTGGCAAAAAGAAAGATTAAAAGTAACTTTATGAGCCGAAAAATATAATAACAATGAAGCATGGAAGAGTACAAACTCTATAAAAATTAAATGAAAGTTGGCAAAGAACTCCTGTGAGATTCATAATTTTTCTCAGAAACTTAATAAAACCTCGTATTATGGTTGTACAGAATAAAGTAATGTAGTGAGGTACTGAACATTCATATTTTAATATATTTCGTAATAAATGAAAAATGAAAAAGTTGAATTGTAATTATTTTTCTTAGAAATTTATTCCCAGTCCTTTATATGTGCTTCATTATCATTCCTACGACGACTTAGTAAAAGTTTCAAATTTACATATTAATTTTAAATTTATAAAGGTGAAATTTTAGAATTTTAAGCAAGTTTCATGTTACAAGAGATTTTTATATAAAAACGGTGGCAAACGAATAATTTTCAAGATATTATAACATGAAAGGAGGACTAAAATTTAAATAAAAAAAATCTATTTCCAATTTTTAGACGAACCTTTATCTTCAGGCTGACTTGAAAGTGTATTTTAAGACAATTTTATAAAAGTTACATTTACATTATTAATTCAATTCAATATCACCTTTATACCCGATAATGTCAGGTGGCAGGTTAATAATCCTGCAAGGATCGACCAGCCCAAAGCGCAATGTAAACTCCGTCGAACATGTTGGGACGTGTTGGAAAGACGTGCTAAACTGGTTAATTATCTTCACTGATATTAATGAAGTAAGAAATTGATTATAGGAATAACATCAGTTCCATGAACCACATGATTGTGGAAATCAAAAGGAAAATGAAATTAATTTTTTTGAACTTCTTTGGCATAAATCTATTGAATTTCGTATTTTTAAATTAAACATCAACTTTATTTATACTATATTGAAACCATAGAGGTACCATGATTAAAAGTACAGTGTATCTTGAACTATTTAACATTTTACTAAATCGGGTTGTTGTAAACTTCAAAATCTTATTATTGTTAATTGCGCCTGAATTGACTGGAATTTTGAGTAAATGTCGCGAAAATGCGCAAAGAGAACAACCACCAGTAAGCACATTTGATCACTTAGACCAAATGATTGACATCAGGAAAGTGCACAAGATTGCAATAGATTCTGCATTTTGTTGCCTATATATATATTAATGTAATTGATACTATTCGATTTTAATAGACTTCTCGACCGAGTGTGTTCGACATGAACTCTGTATAATCTCCAAGTGCATTCCATACAGGATCTTGAGTCAACACCTCAGAATGCCGCACTCAATTCTACATTAATACAAAACTGTGTTAGTAGGGAACTATTGGTGGAAAATAATGATGCTATTGCTTGCTTAGATTTTAAGTTGGTAATCAACAGACTAACTTTTGGTTGCATCGTTGTTATTTGTGTGGAATTCGATTTTGCCTTCCCTCATATATTGTTATTCTATAAAAGCCTGTATTCTATTTCTTTAATTTGATAAGCATTTAACTAAGAAAGAACTGTATTTGAAAAGCAATAAATTATTTAACCATATGGGTTTACCCTGTCATAAAGCATTCACACTCTCCAGCTGCACAAAAACAAAAATACAAAATATAAATACCCAAATCTTAGGAATTTAATATGTAGCAGAACCGTTAGTTGTGAAAGGACAGTCGTAAGTGCGGGGTCGGTGTGCATCGAACGCAAGAGGCCTCACGCGAATTCGTAGTGTAAAAGTTGCCTCTATGTATTTTTTGTGGAGGACCATTTAATGCAATTGCATATGCGATTTTGGTTTAATCAGTATTCTGATTATTATTGTTGTTGTTGTTGCTGTGGCCTTACTGTGTGTCTGTGCCACTTTTTGATCAGGGTTGTTACTGAGTGAGAAAAATCACTAGTACGATCGCTGAATTAACAGCATAGCTAGCTATTTGTTTGGGGACGCACGGTTCGGCGTGGCCGTGTTGTCTGCCTCGACCTGGAGGACAGTGAGTCCTACCAGTGATCCGGGCTGGTACCGCCTGGGCAGCGTCCGGGGGCGCTCGAACCTCTGCAGGCCCCTGCACATCAATCCTACGGAGGAGCAGAGCGGTCTCCGAGGAGGTGAGTGCTATGACGGTGGTGGTTCCACCTGGTCGTCCGATATTCCTTCGGATGACATCTCAGTGCGACAAGCACTTGTTACAGGTCACCATGATCCCGGCAGTGCACTGAAGATAACAGCCATCAAACACCAGGATACAATCTTCTAAACGCGACGAGGGACGCCGTTGGCAAACCCCTCTCGCTCCTGGAAGTTTTCAGCAACGCGTCTGGTTTGTAAGAAACTAATGCATGAAACCTTTGTTTGTAAAGGGGTAATTTCTGTAATGTGATCCCATATCCCTACACTTGAATGGCAACTCAATGAGGCGTGAAGTCGACCGACCCCGAGACAGAGCAAGCATCCACGCGGCTTAAAAGGGCCCGCTTAAGTATATTTGTGATTTATTGCTACGCATGTTATACTTAACCTGTTTAATGTGGTTTTTGTGACAATGTTAATAAATGCAAGCGTTTAAATTTATAAAAAAATATCTGTTCCGTTTTCGGTTCTACATTTGTCAAAATATCAAAGAAATTCATGAGGAGCAGCTGTAGAAAAATGTCTTCTGTATGTTTTAAAACAACTACTGTTAGATAAAACGTCTGCTCGTAACTTTGAAGACCGATAATTCCGTCACCAAGACGAATCGATCATAGTTTCCCTTATAGAAGAAATTCGATAGTATTCTCTAATACCCTGGATTTAATAAAGTAATTAGGGTTAGTTTTGGCATAGCCTGTGTACAAATTCTGTGGGCGCAGTTCATCATTTGAGTGGAAATGAAACTTTTCTGAAAAAGTTAGTTTCTGTCAGAAATATTTAACAGTAGTTAGTTTGTTTAGTTACATTGCAATTTAATGGCCAAGATTAAAATTTCAACAAACTACTTAGATTCTACAGCGAATAGCAAATTTTCTACGTGTTAAAAAGGTTATTTAGGGAGATGTAAACACAACGAAAGCCAAATGCTCAAACATTAATAAAACGTCATACTTTAATATACGTAAGTTGGTCAAGATATAGTTCCAAGAAAACAACGTATAATGTTTGGTCAAGAATCTTTTTTATTTTAACTTATTATTGATTTTATTTTCTAAATTTAAATTTAAGACTGTCGCATTTTTTTTAACTTTTAAAAATAATAGTAGAAGTTTGTTTTATTCAACTGATCTTGAGCTATTAAAAATAGATGGTTATTGTAGTGTGGTGTAGTGTAGACTGAGGTGATTTTTATTGATCAAGTGATGACTGGAGAACAATATAAAATGTCAGTGTTTGTAACACAATTTACTGCTGTTAATAAAAGTTCTTTTTTTACAATTTAATTCATGTGTTAATTCCCCGATACATAAAAATGGCGACGAGAAAATCGAGAATTGTTGCAATCGAAGCTTTTGATCCTTTTAGCATCAAATGGGAAGTATGGCTAATAAAATTCGAAGCGGTATTAAAAATAGCCGAAATTGACGACGAAGAAAGTAAAGTTGCAGTATTGATAAGCAATTTATCTGGTTCAGTGTTGGAATCACTTGTGAATATGTGCAAACCAAAAAAGCCTACTGATTTTACGGTCAAGGAATTGCTCAGTAAACTGACAGAAAATTTCAAACAGGTTAGTTTTACTGTTGCTGAAAGATGCAAATCTTTTAAAATGTGTCAAAATAATGAAACTTTGACTGAATTTGCTTTAAAATTAAAACAGCAAGCTGATAAATGCAAATTTCCAAATACTTTCTATGAAGAAGCCCTAATTACTGCATTTGTCATGAATATTGACAGTACGGATATACGTACACATTTATTTCAGAAAACTTTCAAAACATTTAATGAATGTGTAGACTGTGCAAAAACTTTATGTGCTGTTCTGGAAGCGGCAAGCAAAAAGAATTCTGATCAAGACATTCTGAAGCAAGGAACCAATTCTGAGGTAAACACTATCAGTAAGAAATACAAAAGGAAAGTGCATAACACTGCAAAGAAGCAAATACAAAATAAGACTAATTTCAACACTGCACCTAAAGAAAAAAAACTTTAAAGTGTAGAAACTGT